>JAFFST010054295.1:67616-79594 GCA_022414735.1 Noturus placidus
TACTATTTCACAGAATAATGCTTAATAATAATAATAATAATAATAATAATAATAATAATAATAATAATAATAATAATAATAATAATAATAATAATTTGGGGGTACAAATAGTAATATAACAATACTGATAATAATAGTAATAACATTATAAGCGACTCACAGCACAGAGAGAGTTGAAGTTGGTGTGGAGTGGCGTTTACTGTGACCTGAGCCACGCTAAAACACTGAGCCTCACACACTGAGTGCAACACAGTAACATGGGTTTATCATCTCAGCTAATTATGGCATTGTTTTCAAATTTAACATGGTGAAGCAGATCTGCTCTTGTCACTGTTCTTGTTCTTAAGCACACTAGTACAGCCAACTTATTTACAAAGACATTTAATCAACTCAAATGTTTGGTTCATCACAATTCCCATCCCAGAATATTTTGTGGGATATTATTTTTATTTTATTTATTTATTTATTTATTTATTTATTTATTTTTATTTCCCTTAGTGCATTCTTAGTCTGTGCAAAATGACATAAAAAGGCTTTTGTTCCCTAACGAATAGTCCACAAATGTGACTGTGATAAAAATGCATTTTGCCTAAGGTGGTTCTCACCTGCCCTGAAAGGGAGCAATAAATTACTCAAATACTCCTAGAATCCTATAGTAAATATATCACTACAGGGATATTAAATATTACTGACATTTGTTATCTAAATGCAATGCACATAACAAACTGAAGCTTACATAATAAACTGAAGCTTGGGACTAATAGTCATCTAGCATATGTAGTGAGAGTTTGTTAGAGAGTTTGAGTATTTGTATGTAAATTGTATAGGATCATACAGAACATCTATGTTTGTCCATCTTTCAATGAACATAATGACTAGTTAGAACAGTCTCAAATGTGCATTTTGATAATTGTTTATGTAAGGTAAACTCAAATAGCCCCCATTGAGATATAAATGTAGATGATAGTACTTTGAGATTTTGCTACCTGGAATGTCAAAGGATATATGTCCTTATATCTCAAAATGGCTCTTCACCCAGATTGGGTGAAACATTTTAGTCCATGTTTAAAAACAAGTTAACATCAGGCTCATTGTCAGAGGTTAGTAAAGGGCATAGCAGAAATCAAAGACGTCGCATACAAGATTAGTCATTGTGATGCAAATGTATTGAAAAATAGAAAAAAAATGAGCTTCCTTCCAGAGAAAGGGGTCAGGGTGAGTAACATCAAAACAACAACAACAAGAACAACATAAAAAAAAGGAAAAAAAAATCTGTTCTTTATAATCTCCCTTTCATATTCAAACCACACAATGCCATCCCGCTATTCCTGTATAAACAAAAACAGGAGAAATGGAAAGATTTACAAAAGTAAGCACTTCAGTTTCCCAGCAGGTCTAAAGGGCATGCAAATTATGTCTGATATTGTTATCTGTATGCACAATGAAGCCAATCTAGATCATATGTATATATGTACAGCATGCCATGTATAAAGATTAAATACATAAATCACAAAGCTGGCTTAAAACCTAAGAATACAAAGAACACAATCTGGCATACAGGTTAAAGTCAAGTACAAAAACCTAGCTTTATGCTTTGTTATCAAGAGTTCAAAAGCCTGCATAAAGCTTAGAATCAACAAAGTACAAAGCCAGCATTAGGCTGAGATATATACAAAAGTTGGGATTGTTTTTTTTTTTTTTTTTTTTTTTTTAACAGGACTGATGGCCTCTGTCTTTTTAATATTCTTTTAAGGGATGATGTTATTCCAAATCTGCCAATCCTGGCTCAAGATTTGGTGCTCTAAATAGCCAAAATACATACAGGGATGTATCAAGGTAGCTCACACATAGCTCAGACATGGAAAATAATATTCCTCTGGACTGTGAGCATGGCTACTTTATGGGTTACTTTAACTGGTAATAAAGCAACTTAGGTTACAGTGTAGGCTTAGTAGTTATCACCGTTGCCTTGTACCTCCAAAGTTGGGGGTTCAATTCCCTCAATTCCATGTGTGTGTGGAGTGTGCATGACCTCCCCATTATTTGGGGGTTTCCTCCAGGTACTCCGGTTTCCTCCCCAAGTCCAAAGACATGCATTGAAGGCTGATTGGCATTTCCAAATTGTTTCTATTGTGTGAGATTTTGCTCGCGGTGGGATGGCACCTCGTCCAGGATATCCCTTCCCTTGTGCCTTGAGTCCCCTGGGGGAGGCTCCCGGCTCCCAACGATAGATGGATAAATTTACCATGTAATTTTTGCTGTAAAAGGTATACAAAACTTCTTCAGACAAGGACTAAATTGGCTAGGGATATTTTGTGATGAGCCTGCTTATTTTTTTTTTTTTCAATCCCATAGAAAATTCAGGTCAGGAGGGATTAATTAGCTTTCTGTGACCTAAACACCACATGTCAAGGTAATCTTAGCAGGTCAGTGAAATATCTCAAGATGAAAAGTGCTGTCTCTGAATGTGCTGCACAGACAATATGGTCTCTGACACTGCATCTCTTACAAACAGGTCTACATCACTCAGTAGTAACTCAAACACTCTCCATGTAGTCATGACCTCATTAATCTCCAAGCGCTACATAATTAGGTCTCTTTGAGGATGAAAGTCAGAGTGTGTCAACAAGTCATCATGTTTGCCTGCTGTTCACTGCATTCTGGTTTTACTTAATGTAGCATATCAATACTAATTAGAGGCACATCATATCTGTAATTGCTGACATGCACAGCATGTTTCAGAGAAAGTAACCAGTTCATATTTTTATAATAGTTATGCACAGTACTGTTGGAAATATAATATTCACATTAGTCAATAATTAGCTGTTATTCTACACACTGTATTTAAGATACAGCTGAGGTTTGACTATATGGTATGCTTTATGAATGATATCTTTACCTAAACCCTTACCAGGCAGTTATGCCCCAGGAAGAACCATTTTATTTTATTTCTTCTAAGAGTCACTGTGGTGGCATGGTCACACAAACAGATGAATTCCCACCTCAAGTGCTCCCAGGTCCCAGATTCAATATAATTTCTGTTTGTGTGGAGTTTCACATGTTCTTCCTGTTTTCTTCTAATGTTTCCTAGTCATAATCCAGTTTCCTCCCACCTCTCCACAACGGGTCGGTGGATTGTCAGTGCTAATATTGCCCATTACCATGGAAGGGTGTATGAATGTACACTATAGGGTCAAAAGTATGTAGACAACTGAAAAAAAACTCAATCATATATGCTTGTTGAATATACCATTCCATAGGTGCACACCATTGCTGTTATAGTAGCTGTCACTTTCAGGGAAGGAATTCCAATGGTTTCTGTAGCGTGGCTGTAGGGATTTGCCCATTCAACAACAAGAGCATACTGTGAGGTCAGGAACTGATGTCAGATGAAGAGGCCACACAGGCCACACACACTTCTTCCACTTAGTTTGGGCCTCTTAGTTCCAGTGAAAATAAATCATAATATCACAACATACTAAGACATTCTAGACATTATGTGCTTACAAATTGGTGCACTGTAAAACATGATAGCCCCATTAAGTTATGTGAAATTATTTCTCCTCTTTAACTCTAATTGCCATGACAAGTTTTGGATATTGTCATTGAATATTAAACTCAAGTTTATAATTTTTTTTTTTTTTTTTTTTTTTTTAATTAAAGTAAAATAATCTATTGTCTTAAGTAGTAAAACTTGTAATGCTTGACTTTTTGAGTTGAATGAAAAGTTATCTTCAAGTTGAGATTACTCAGGTTTTAAGGCAGCAGGTGAATGTTTGTTTTCTAAGCTTAACCACTTGAAATGTGTGGCAACAGTTTGGGGAAGGCCCACATGCGGTATCGTTATGAATGTCAGGTGTCCACATACATAGTCTATGTGTGCATGGTGTCCGCCAATGGTCTGCCAATCCATCCAGGGTTCTTGAATTATACTCAGCATTCCAGAGTAGGCTCAGGTTTCACCATGACCAAGATAAAGACCATACTGATAATGAATGAATGAATGAATGAATAAAGAGGCTTTGACCTATACAAATATGGTAATAATCTTTGGAGAGAAAAAGAAAAAAAAATAGTACATGCCACCTTCAAGTCATTCAGAGTATGGCCATATGTTTGTTGAAAAATGGGAACTGTGTGCAAGGAAAAGCCTCTAACCCCTCTATAAAGTACAGTATCCATCATTAATGCTTTGGCGCTGGTTTGCGGTTGATGGTCCAAGGGCTCTGTTGAAGATTGATTGCATCATTATTTCTCCCATCATTACCAGGATATTTTAGGCCAAAACCATTTTTGCCTCTGCCAGAAGGTTAAGACCTGGCCACAGATGGATCTTGCACCAGGATAAAGACCCCAAATTAAAACATAAAATAAACATAAACATAAATAACTGTTTTGCAACAGCCAGTCTCTGCATGTGAACTCTATTGAAAATCTGGGGTCTGGATGAAGATCATAGTCTACATGTGCAAAGCTAATAATACAAATGAGCTTGAAATCCGTGATAGCACACACTCATCCAGCTAATATCAGCACAATATGCACAACTTATGTCTCAGTGTAATATTCTGAATTTTACAGCTTTAGAAAAGTTGAAATATTTCTGACTGTAGTCAGCCATGTGTTGCTCACTACTAATCACAGGAGGAAAGACATGAGAAGGAACTTTAGCTGAATTGGCTTATCACATGTAGAGTGAGAATTTAATAAATCCTTACTGTAAAGAAATAACTTCTTTCAACACTGACATTTTAAATCACTCATTATGAAAAGATGTTGTGCCAATGTTTTCCCAATTACAAAAAAAAAAAAAAAATGTATACGAAGTCATTAATATGTACCTTATGCACATCGCATCGATATATGTGTTATATTCTGCATGGAAAGGAATCCAGGGCTGGCCAAGTATTCATGCAAACACAGTTGGTTATGTCTTAAGTGAAAAAAAAAAAACAGAGGTGTGTCAATACAGTATACTGGATCTGTGTCTTAAAGTGACAGCAGTCTAATAAGCCTGCTGCTGCGTGTGCCATTAATGTTAATCAAACAACAAAACTCAAAGAGAAAATATCACAGTCACTAATTTGATTGAATAACTTCAGTAAATTTAATAAGAATCACTGTATATGTCATACAGTGAAGTCTATTTTATTTTACATTTAATTAATTTATTCAATTTCCATAGTATTTCTTTCTTGAATAGACCTGCCTGTGTAAATGCATCATTATTGTGAAATAAGATTCTAGTCATGTTGCCCACCCCTAAACATTAGCATTTGGTGATTCAAGTCTTGAAATTAATGTAAAATGTGAAATGTACCTCTTAATGTAGTAAATATCATAAACCCTGCTGATAGGGTTTTTTGTTATTTTTTGTTCATTTTAAGAATTAAAATGAAAAAAGTTACAAGAAGAGAGCTGTGTTCCGGCTCCGGAGTCCGGCTAAATCCCTTTTGAACTTAGACTCAATTGGTTAAGGACTTGGTCTCGACTCAAACTCGACAAAGGTGGACTCAGATGCAACACTATCATTAAGTATTTTAACCTGGAACAGTGAGAACAAGGTTGGAGTATGCCCTGAATGAGATACCAGTTCATTGCAGTGCACCATGCACACACACACACACACACACACACACACACACACACACACACACACACACACACACAACTAAAAGTAATTTAGTGCAGCCAATCCATTTGCATGTTTATTTTTGTTTATTTTATTTATTTTTTTTTAGGTGATAGGAGAACATGAAAAACTCAGCACAGAGAGTGACCCAGACTCGTGACAGAGCCGGAAAGTCTGGAGCTGTGAGGAGGCATCACTACCCACGGAGCTTACATATTTCCATCCATCCATCTTCTATACCGCTTATCTTTCCTTCACCGGGAACCTGAAGCCTATCCCAGGGAGCATCGTGCACAAGTCAGGGTACACCGTGGACAGGGTGCCAATCCATCGCAGGGCACAATACATATTCACACATCCATTCATACACTACGGACACTTTGGACATGCCAATCAGCACGCCTCCGACCCTGGAGGTGTGAGACGAACGTGCTAACTACTAACCCACCGTGCACTGTACCCCCCTTACATATGTATACTGTATTCAAACCATACCAAAATCGTGCATTTTTTTTACAAATAAGCTATTAAATGTTCAGATGCCTTGTGGTATTGAGGAACTACTAATAATAAATAATCTTAAATGCACACAAGCACATCTGGTATGATCTTCTGTGCTATCTTTCTCCACCTCAACCCCTCTGCAGAGAGAGGGTATTAGGCTCTATCATAGCATGGTGCTAATGAGTTAAAAAATGCAGCCAGGCACGTTCTCTCCACAGGATGCCTGAACCAGTAACATTATACTGCTACAGCTTGGGCATTTAAAATTCAGACCTCAGCAAATCCAGCAATTAATTTGTTTAAAAGAACTTGATGGAAAACATTTATTCTAATAAAAAATGTCTGAGTTATGAATTTAACCTAGTTCACTGAGAAGGGAATGAGACGTTGCGTGATCTCCACACTGTGGGAAGCACCCTCGCACGTGATCGGCATCTGAAGCTTGTGTTACATCATGCCTATTTATAGGCCTGCCGTGATCAGGTGACATGGTAATTAAATTCATTGCGTGATATAAAAACGGCACCTGTGAACTATGCCATCAGCCTCTATTATCTGAAGCGAAGACTCAATTCACAGGTATGCCCCTGTATGACAAAGCAATGCAATGTCTCAGGGAACAGGGTTACCCAGACATTCCCTTTTGAAGGGAACTCACCACTCCACCACTCTCCATGCTGTGGGAATGAGAATACCCACTCTGTCATACTGACGGTATGGCCTGTTCAAAAAGATCCGAGCCCAAGGGTCACTGCAGTACACGCATCCTGTAAGAGTACCTATTTAGTCAAATCATTCGAGGAGGCAACCCCCCTAGTGGAATGAGCCCTTATGCCCAGAGGAGTAGCTAGACTGCTTGCGGCGTAAGCGATAGAGATGGTCTCCACAATCCAATTAGAGATGCACTGCCTCTACTGTCACTGCCAAAGCAGACCAACAGCTGCTCCGACTTATGCCACTGGCTGGAGCAGTGGACGTAAGTACAGAGAGGCCTTACTGGACAAAATAGGTGCAATATATCTTATTCCAGTGTGAGGAACGGAAGAGGGCTGAAAGCTTGCAACAAGACTGGCTGGACAGCAGATGTAGACACTTTAGGAATATAATCTGACCGAGGAAATAGGAAGCTATTGCCTAATCCAGGGGCAAATTCAAGACAGGAAGGGGCAACAGAGTGCACTTGCAGATCTCCTACTCACTTGAGAGATGTCAGGGCCAGCAGAAGGTAGCTGGCTTTAGACTCAGAAGCTGATCAGAGGCTGACTCTGTACCTCCCTCGCACTAGCACTGGCCCGGGCTCCACTCATGGATGCCCAGGCATACTCGACAGTGTTGACCTCCGACTTGCTCCGACTTGCTGTTTTGATTCATAAAACTTGTCTGTGATGACATTAACCATGCCGCAGAACAGGCTGGAAGGTTCAACAAGGGTATCAAGCAAGGATAAATCATCTTTGTCCCCCATCCCTGAGAGGTTGAGTCATAGGTGCCTCTCCACTGCAACCAAGCTACCTATTGAATGGCCGATATGACATATCATTTGTCTGGTCACCTGGAGAGACAAGTCCGTGGCACGGTGAAGCTCTGCAACTGCCATGGGCCCAGTTCCCTCCCTACTGCCTGTAGGCCTGCAACACTACCATTGTATGCAGTGATCCACAAGCGAGACCTGCTGCCACATAGGCTTTGCCCACCATTGCCAAGGTGGCCTTACATGGCCTGGAAGGAAAAGCCGGTCTCCCTAAACTACCTGCTGTTGACGGAGGTAGGTGGCTCACAAGCACCTCCTCCATGTTCAGTATAGCTAATGGCATAGCATAGCATAGCATAGCTAGTTGTGCTGTTCCCTCCTAGCAATGACCAAATAATCTGCTGTTGCGGGATTATAAATACAGCTATTGTCTGAGCCACTGCCCCTTCTCTGGGCAAATCTAGATTTAGTTTTTTCAACTGGCTGACGGCGCCATTCACAGGTACCATTTTTAATTTTTCAGGCCTATAAATATTCATGAAGTTACACAAGCTTCAGATGCCTGTCATGCACGATGGCGCTTCCCACAGCATGGAGCTCATGCAACAATGAGTTCCCTTTGAAAGGGAACTTCCTGTTCAGACGTATGAACAGGCTGAATATTTTATAGCTGCTCAAGCCTGGAATTTTGAAATGTTTCAACAATGTGATCAAATTGTATAAGACATTTGAATGAATTAATGAGCAATGTGAATGGTGGTAATTAAAGCACCATTAGCACACATGCTTTTGATCATAAGGATGAAAAAATGTTTGTCCCTTTGTTCATTTATGTGCTGATAGCAGTTCAGTGATTCATGCTTTTTAATGGGATTTTTTTTTCCCAACTCACTTAGGAAATGTCATGTCCATCTCCCTGCTGTGTAAGAGCTCCTGATATCCAAACACGTCTATAGAGAGGTGACCTGTCAAACTAAAAGCTTCAGCTGGCTGTGATAATGCAATTGACAAAGTGCAGAAGCAGATTCATTTTCTGGTCACTCAATAGACTTTGCTTAGGTGGGAACACTATTAGAGCACTTTCTGTACTATATATGTGTGTACATTGGGGGAAATAAGTATTGAACGTGTCAACACTTTTTCAGTAAATATATATCAAATGAGGTTATTCACATGAAATTTACCACCAGACATTAGTATTAATTCAAGAAATCTGGAAATATGAAGGACATTATAAAGTTGTGTGTAATAACACATGAACAAAGTATTGAATAAGCTAAGAAAAAGCAGTTTTCAAAGTAATGTAAGGCAAGGAACCAGCTGAAATCGTTAAGTAAGTATACATCCTATCGGTGCAAATTAATATCAGCTGGGTTAGTAAATTGATGGTCTTTACCAACAGTGAATTTTGGAGGTGGAAGCATCATGTGGGGCTGTTTTTCATTGCATGGTACTGCGATGACTTCATATAATTAAAGGAACGATGAATGAAGCTCTTTATTGGGAGATTCTTGAGAAGAAGCTTCTGCCATCCACCAGAATGATGAAGATGGGATGTGGGTGGACCTTCCAGCAGAGCAACGATCCAAATCATACAGCAAAGGAAACACTCAATTGGCTTCAGAGAAAAAATAAATCTAGGCGTTAGAATGGTCCAGTCAATCACCTGACTTGAATTCAATTGAAAAAGATTTAAAGACAATGTGTTTAGAAGAATGGGCCAAAATCACACCTGAATAGTGTGGCCCATTAATTTCTTCATACAGGAAGCTTCTTGAAGCCGTCATTACAAACAATGGCATCTCCGCCAAGTATTAAATACATTTCAGTTATTGTGTTCAATATTTTCTTTTTCCTTTTTCCTGTCATTCCACTTTATTACACATAAATTTATATATAAACATTAATGTTTGAATTTCTTTATATGTGTGGATTTCTTGAGTTAATACCAAAGTCTGGTGACAATTTCATGTGAATAATCTCATTGGAAATATATTTACCGAAAAAATGTTGAAGCATTTAATACATATTTCCCCCACTGTATATATAAGCTACAGCATATTATACAACAGTGATGTTGAATTCTTCAATTTGATTGGTCAAAAGTTGTTGACAAATAAAACACTTTGAAATGTTTGGTTACCTTTCTTCAACCCAAGGCTAAATGCTGTCTAAGTCATGTCTGACCTATGCTGTCTGAGTCATGTCACTGCAAAACAATGTCTTTTTTTCTATCATCACTTAGAACTTTTACTGGATCCCCGGCTTGAACTCTGCACATAATGCACATCTTTTTTAAATGATTAAAGGACAAGAGCACACTTGCATTCCACATGTAATCAAAAGTTTTGTGACTTTTAGTATGAATATGATATCCTTAAGTTTTGTCTATAAGCTAGTGTCCTCCAAAACAATGACACGATTCTCATTTAGAAAATGTATGCATTGGAAATTTACAATCTTTCTCCACCACAACTATGGATCTTTTTTTTTTTTTTTTTTTTTTTTATGACATCATTCTGCACTTCAGCTTCTCATCAGTTTTTCTGTCTAATCAAATTCTCTCTGGAATCTGAAGTGTCCTGCACCCAACTTTGTAAAAATCTATCTAACCATCCATCTAACTCGACTGAAAGTCAAGTACAGCTTAGCCAGGTTGTGAGGTAAGCTAAACACTGTTGATTTTTAAAAAGGGAGAGGAACCAAATGATATGTCCCATCTTGATTTCCTGTTTCATTGCAACTTAAATAGCTATACTCATTTTAAGGCACTTCATGAGGGACGAGTTATTACTCTCAAGATACCAGTGATCCTGACTTCTACTCTCGGGATTTGCCTGATCCATCATGATTCCTCACATCTGCTTGGAGTTTTCATCATCTGAAAATCAATTGCTGCTGCTGAGGATGATGACACATGGAAAGCCACAGAAATGTTTCACCTTTTTCTCCTGTTTTGGGTTAGCTAGGGAGTGAGTGAAGAAGTTGTATTTCTGGTTTTCTTTTCTTGTAGTTTAGTTAGATTTCTTTGGTAAAGTTAGAGGGGTTTTTGTTTATTATTTTGGCCTGGCCGGCTTCTGAAGATTAAGACCACTGTGTATAGAAAATAAACAACCCAAAACGCAGTATTGGTCTCGCCAACCTTTTCTTTCTTTTTTTTTTTGTATGTTGCGGCCCGACCTAGACCGGGTTCGTAACAGAACTGGGGGCGCGTCCTTGTCTTTTCTGGTGTTGCTGTTTTGTGCTTTCCCTCGTTCAGTCCCGTTTCTCTTTGTGTGCTTGTCTGGCGGTTTTGTCTTTGTGGTGGGAGTGTGCAGACATGGCAACCAAATTTGACCTGGATCAGTTCACCATTTGTCCCACGTTAGAGCAGTTTGAGCGGTGCCGTAAGGATGATCTGTTGCTGCTGGCGGACTTTTACAGCATATCAATTAAACGGAGCGCCACTAAACGTGAGATTAAGACGCTGCTGTACGAGGAGCTGATTAAACAGCGCATTATGCTTGAACCTACCGAGGCGGGTGCTGCGTCACCGGTCAGTGATTCCGAGGATTTGGCTTTGGCGGAGGCTGGGGTCAAGCCCGAGGAACCGACGGGCATAGATCCCGCGGTAGTAGGCTCTCCATTAGAGGAACCTGCGCTCGCGCTGCAGCTAAAGCGACTTGACCTTGAGTTAAGTCGTCAGCAGTACCAGTCTCAGCTACTGCAGTTCCAAGCACTGGAGCTGGAAACCAGGAAGGAGATAAGGCTGAAGGAACTTAAGTTAGAGTTGGCGCTGCGAAGCAGGCCAGCTTCCGGCGCACCTGCATCTCCTGCACCTGCATCTCCTGCACCTGCATCTCCTGCACCTGCGTCTCCTGCACCTGTTCATCAGTCATGGCCTGTGCTAGAGCGTGACACCTCAGCTGCTGGTTTTGATGTTAGTAAACATATTGCATTAGTTCCTCTGTTTAGGGAAAGTGAGGTGGAGAACTATTTCCCTGTGTTTGAGCGCATTGCTACCACTTTGCAGTGGCCTAGAAATATCTGGGCTTTATTGCTAAAGTGCAAATTGGTGGGAAAAGCTCAAGAGGTTTGTTCTGCTCTAACGTTGGAACAAAGTTTAGATTATGAAACTATTAAATCCGCTGTGTTACGTGCATATGAACTTGTCCCCGAAGCTTATAGGCAGAAGTTTCGAAAGCATGCCAAAACTGCCAGCCAATCATATGTTGAGTTCGCGCGTGAGAAGTCTGCGTTATTCGAGAAGTGGTGTGCCACGTATAAGGTCATTACTTTAGATCAGTTAAAAGAATTGATCCTGCTAGAGGAATTTAAGACTTGTATTTCGGATAAAATTGTGGTTTATTTGAATGAGCAAAAGGTCTCTTT
>JAFFST010054295.1:144248-154582 GCA_022414735.1 Noturus placidus
CAATCACTTTTTCACACAGGGCCATGATGGTTTGGATTTTTTTTCACCTTTAATAATAAACACCTTCATTTACAAATTGCATTTTTTGTTTACTTGTGTTGTCCTTGACTATTGTTTAAATTGGTTTGATGTTCCGAAACACTTAAGTGTGACAAACATGCAAAGGAACAGGAAATGAGGAAGGGGGCAAACACTTTTTCACACCACTGTAAATCAGTAATAGACAGATAACACTCTGAGAAAAGATGTGTTTTAAGCTGAGATTTAAAGAAAGAAATAGAGGAGATGTCACAGAGGCTCTGAGGTAGAGAGTTCCCCAGTTTAGGTGCATCTACACTGAATGATCTCCCACCAAAAGTGGATAGATGAAATCTCGGAACAGACAGCAATTTGGAATCAGAAGAAGAGTGTGCACTGGGGTGTATGGATGCAGCAGATTACATATATAACAAGGTGTCAGATCACTGAGACCTTTGTATATCAGGAGAATAATTTTAACATTAATACGGCATGAGACAGGCAGCCAGGGAAGACTAAACAAGATGGGAGTAATGTGTGCAGAACACTTGGTGTTAATGAGAACTCTAGCTGCAGAGTTTTGGATGTATCTTAATCAGGCAATAGTTTTAGCTGCTAGGCCAGCAAAGACTGAGTTACAATAGTTGAGATGTGATGATATGAGAGCATGAACTAGTGATTCTGCACCCTTGAAATTGAGAATGGGGCAAAGTCATGCAATGGAAGAAAGCAGTTTTAGTGATGATTCTAATATCGACTTCAAAAGTAAGAGCTGGATCGAGAAAGATTCCCAGATTGATGATTTTTGAGGGTTTGGTCAGATTTCCAGCAATATTGACACACATGTCAGTATCTATTCTAAGTGTTTGTGGCCCAAAAATCATGATCTCAGTTTTGTCAGCATTGAAGTTAAGGAAATTACTGTTTAACCAAATTTGTACATTATTGATAGACATTTAATGAGCTGATGTGTTTCATCAAAACTTGCGAATGTATAAATCTGTGTGTCATCAGCATAACAGTGATACATGAGACCATAACAATGGATAATCTGACTTAGTGGGAGAATGTAAATTATGAACAGTAGTGGACCTAGTCCAGAACCCTGGGGGATACCCTGAGTGAGAGGAGCATTGGGTTCTAAGTTGGGACATTCCGGGACTAGTCTAACAGCAGCAATTTTAAGATCAGTTGGAACAATGACTGAAAGCTGTGTTTATCATACGTGAAATAGGTGCTGACATGACCGGCTCACAGTGTTTAAGAAGGGAGCTTGCGGCAGGGTACAACTGACAGGATGAGACTTAGACTGTAAACTTAAATTACTGACTGATGATGGGCAAGTGGGAGTGAAGGTGGAGAAAGGGTGGATAGTGTATTCAGACAGACATTCATGCAGAGGTTCTTTATAAATGGTTGACTTGAATGTTTGGTAAATGGAGACAATTTTACGTTGAAATAAGTGCAGAAATGAATCACAAAGTTCATCAGAGCTGTGTGAGTCCTGAGCCGGCAGGTGAATTATCTTGTACAACATAGCAAAGAGTGCTCTAGGTCTACGACTTGCTTGTTGGATAACAGAGGAAAAGTACATTGAACGTGCAGTGTTCAGTGCTGCTCTGTAATTCAGCTGATGATGAAGAGATACTGCATGAACAGTGAGGCCTGTTTTTTTCTATAGAGTTGTTCAAAATGATGACCCACTCCCTTCATTTCCAGCAGTTCAGGAGTAAACCGAGGCGATGAGTGAGAAGAGGGCACCATATTTTTTCTTGATGGGGGAGTGCTCCTTAAGGGCAGCTGAGATAGCTGAATTATAATTTGAGAGGATGTTTGAAGTACAGGACAGTTTCAAAGAGTCAGAAAGTAAAGGTGCACAGACAGAAGTGGAGAATGATGACGGGCCGACTGCTTTTAGGTTCAATAAGATAGCAAAGATTTCTTGAATGACTTACAGCAAGGAAAATAAAATGAAAATGCAATAAGTTTGTGATTTGACATGCCAATTGTTATACCAGTTGTAGAAACATTATTAAAAATTGTATTAGTACAAACTTAGTCAAGTATGTTTCCATGGGGATGGGTGGAAAATTCACATGCTGTGTTAAATTGAAGCATTCAAGAACATTCATGAGTTCAGTTTTATTTGAACAGTCAGCATCAACATGGATATTGAAATCACCAAGCAGTATAACATAGGGAGACATTGCACAGGCAAGAGTGAGTATTTCACTAAGTTCAGAGAAAAAATGAGGCTGGTACTTTGAGGCCGGTAAATCAATAACACAATGAGAGGAGTTTCACAAGCAATTTTGAGAGCCAGATATTCAAAAGACTTGACATTATGAAAAACCATTTTCATGCCATCTCAATAAACAACAACCCCCTTTTCCATGCAATCGGGGTTTTGACAACTATTAGTATCCACGTGGAGTAAGCAAATTTAGTTGTAAAAAATTAGGTGTTTGACAAGATTCAGTTAGCGGTAGCATGTCCAGCTTTTTATCAGTGATGAGTTCAGAAACAGTTCAATAATGTCAAATCCTGATAAACAAATCCGAAGTGTTTTGTTGTGGAGTAGTGATCATCTTTTGTTAAATACCTCAGTGAAAGTGAGCATCTTGCAACATCAGTTTTACAGCACTGTCTTTTTGTCCAGATAGATGAAATTGTTGAGGGAGATGAGTGATAGACAGACTGGGGATTCTGTGGTGAGCTATGGATATACCGCGGCTGCCGGAGGATTCAGAGTTCATAACAGAGTTCATATGTGTAAACGTGGATGGCACTTTAATAAGTCGTGATGTCAGTCGTTGGATTTCCATGGCATGAATGCCAAGGACGAAAGCGAGGAAGATAAATAAAAGGTGCTTTAATAGATGAAATCCAAGACATGCTCATAATCAAGATATAGATGCCAGCTACAGCAGCCACAATAAATTATATCACGTTAGCCGGAACCTTGCCTAGTCTACACCTAACAATTGACCGAGAGGAAGGCTACCAAACCTGTCAAAGACCTGTCAACACACAGGTGATAGAGAGTAGAGACTCAATACCCATGTTGAGAGAGGTGAATGACAGACCAAGAGAGGGCTCCTGACATACACGTGAAATAGAGTGTGAGATATCCACCCTCCAACAGAAAGTACATGCTGTTTTTCTCTGATGAGCAGAAAGAGAGACGTATAATCCAATTCCATTTTTTTTATAGATGCAGAAGCCAACAGGAATTAACTTCATGCACAGAATAATAAATGAAAATAAAAGAAACTGAAACAGAACCAAAAAATTCAAAATGTGAGGCAGTGAAACATGGTATTGGTGAACATGGTGGAGGTACTGTAGTGTCATGGCTTGGGATTGCGTGGCTGCTTCTGGAACAGCCTCACTAATATTTACTGATAATTCAACTTTTAATGGTAGCAGAAGATTAATTCACATGTTTATTGGAACATTTTATCTGCCAATTTACAGAGAAATGCATCTAAATTAATCAGGAACTTTATCATGCAGCAAGAAAATGATCTAAAACATGATCTAAAACACTGCCAACTGAACATCGGACTTTATCCGGCGGAACTAGTGGAAGGTTTTAGAGTGGCCAAGTCAATCACCAGATCTTTACCCAATTGACCATCCATTTCATCTCACTTCAAGAAAAGAGAAGCGAGAAACCCCCGGAAACAAGCAACTGAAAGAGGCCACTGTAAAAGTCTGGAAATCACAAAAGTCGAAACCAATAATTTGGTGATGTCAATGTGTTACAGGCTCTTGTAGTTATTGCAAACAAGGGAAATGCAAACAAATATTAAGTGTATTTTTCTTATATGCTCCAATACTTTTGTTCACCAAATAAATAGGTGCTCTGACACAGAATGTTCTGCTTTTTTGTTTGTTTAAACCATCTAGATATAAATACCAGGAAATAAAAGCTGATCCATTTAAACAAAATTGGGCTGAATTTCTACTGGCTGTCATGTCACAGCAAACAAGTGACTCCATTTCCCAGAATGCACCACAAACTACAAACATGGCCAAAGACGACTACAGCTCCCAAATACAAATAGAGACACATTCACCTTCCTGAATTCTAATTAGAGACCTGTTGCCAATTACACTTCCACTCACACCACTCTTTTATAGAGACTGTTCACACACAGTTGCTTTGCGAAATATACTCTCAGTTGCCTTTTGTCTCTGTTGTTACCAAGCCTTGTTTTGACTTTGTTCATGTTTATGACCTTTTCTCTTTGCCTTGGCTAGTTTGGATTGATTGCCTGATCGCCTGAGCTCTGCCTGTCTATTGTTTATTGAAATCCTTTGGACTTGTTTAATTTAAACTGTCATACCTGTACTTGCTTCCGTCTGTGCCTCCATTATTATACACTGTACTGTTGGTGATTATGAGAATAAAAATAAAAAAAGGCAATTATCTATATTTATTATGAAATGTATGTAATTAATTGATCAAACTAACTACCCCTGAGAGGGAAAAAAAAAAAAAAAGTCTCGTACCAGGGTCATAAATAACTCTGAGACAGCTTTGTCTTAATAAAGGCTTCATCATATTGTTTGCATAAAGATAGAATTTGCATTCAGGCTGTGACAATTATATAAGTGAGCCCTTCTGTCATTCCCTTGCTTTGTTTTACTCATTATTTCTCTCTGTCATATCTCTTCATCATGTTCCTTTCAAAGCAATCAAGCTTAAATAAAAAAAGAAAGGAAGTAAAAGAAAACATAAGCGTCCACAGAAGTCTTTGCTGATAATATCTCTCTATTATGAATCTCACTCATTTACAGAACTGAGTAAATGATGGCATGTTGTACCTTGCCTTTAGTCATGTGAGAAAAACTGGACAACCTCGTCTTTGGGTGATGAATGGGGTTAGTAAGGCCTTTTGAAAGGAGATACATCACATTAAATCAGAAGTAATGACAGGGGCCTCTTGACCAGATGCTTGATTGATTCTTTCCAGAAAATGAACCTAATTTCACCTGCTGTTTTGCAATTCATAAGGCAGCAAAACAGGATTTTTATGTGAGATTATATTAAGAATAAATTGCACTACAATATGGTGCAAGCTGTTTATTTGGAAGTATGTCAAACGTAATTTTCACGTATTTGCAGTACATTATAAAATGTAATCTTAACTGCTCTGAAAGAGTCAATATACCTGGCATGAGGTGTTACATCAGCTTCAACGGGGCCCGCTGGCTTTGTAGAATTTGATGATTTATCTCAATTTCATGTGACACAATGATAAGCCATCTACGGCTTGTCTGGCAGATCTGGTATGGGATCTGTTAGTGCACTCGCCCTCAGCAGTTCAAAGGTTCTGTGCAACAGAGGGAGAAAATTTTATTTTATTCCACTCTGTCATTCCTCAGTTACTAGTGAGCCTGATAACCCTTCGTTGTCACCACAGAAGGGTATTGGCCACTCTCTGAAGCCCTTCATGGAGTTTTGGATGAGAAACATGATTTGAATTTATCTAGATTATCATTTTCAAACCTTCTGTTAAAAGCATGGAACAGCTAAGCCCTATACCGTTCATGTTTGATAGATAGGTAAATATTTACAGTGGTGTGAAAAAGTGTTTGCAAAAAAAAAAAAAAAAAAAAAAAATGAAATAGCAAAAAACACAGAAAGCAATTTTGATCACAGGCAATGAGTGTATGTGCTGGGAAATGGAGTTCAAAGCAGCCATGTGTGTAGCCTGCAATGTGAGTTGGGAACTGGAGTTTGTAGATTGAGGACCAATCTGTGAGTTTGAGTTCCTTGCTGATTCTGGATTAAATATGACAATGCCATGTGTTGTATTGTTACATTTATAATTAATAATTGCAATTTTATTATTAACAAGTTTTAGTTACCAACTTGCAAGGTATTATAAGCACAGTTATAATAATTTATGTACTGTATTTCTAACAGTTCTGAAATCTAATTTGCTGCACTGCATTTAATGTTGTTGTAAAATATTCGATATACACACACCTATGCACACATCTCAAGAATTGAATTCTGAAATAATGCATCAGGTTTTCAACCAGCAATTTTAATCATTAATCCATTGTTCTATAGAATATACTAATCTTTGTCCAGTACTTACTGTTAACAGTTAGATTTTATTGTGAATATTATTAATAATTTAATGGTAATAATTTAACAATCTCTTCTCTCCCTCTCTCCTTCTGCCGAGCTACACATGAGTTTATTGGAAATGTTGGAGATCCTGGTCTTTTATGCTCTCCGGACCTGCATGATTGGTCTCGGAGGTCCTACTTCTGGATGGAGCTCTCATCTACTCCAAATCCAGACTGCTGGGACAAAGGCTTTCTTCTAAGCCAAACAGATTACATATAGATCAATAATTATCTCTTTAAGAATATCTGTTGTTACCCAGATGAGGATGGTTCCTCTCAAGGTTTCTTCCTGTTAAACACCCTAGGGAGTTTTTCCTTGCCATTGTCACCACTTCAGTGGCTTGCTCAGTTGGGATAATTCCTCACCTTTAATATGTGTATACTGTGTTTATATTCCTGTAAAGCTGCTTTGAGACAATGTCTGTTGTAAAAATCGCTATACAAATAAAATTGAATTGAATTGAACTGGATATTATTATAGTGTTTTTGACACCATTTTATAATTGTAATAAGGCTGTGCCTTGCAATGATTTTCTCATGGGTATGGTGGTTTTATGTACTCTGCTTAGCACTGTTCACACCCTTGCCCATGATAAAATCACTGTAATGGACATCTATCAGATTATTCGCTAGATTTACTAAATGATATCTCATAGTACATGTTGCTTCGCATAAATTAATACATAAATAAATACATATCTACATGCTGGATATACCAGATATACTATTTTCTATACTATACACGTTTTACCCTGTTTCTGGTGCAATTATGATGCTTTCTGCCTGGAATGAAAGTAACGTGTTATGTATGAAACTAGCATACAAGCCTTAATGTTTAATTTATGTACCATAAATATGGTAACAGCAAATAAAAAAAAAAAAAAATATTAAAAAAAAAAAAAAAAACATGGACAGAAAGTGGTAAGTCAGAGCAATTAAAGGGTTCTGGCCAATTAGCCACAACTAGACTGGCAGATCATTTCCTCTAATGTCTAAAATGAGGTGTAAACTAACACGCTGCTTGGAACTATACAGGCATTGATGCCAGGTGCATAGTTTACATGCAGTTTTTCTAAGCTATGGGGATATTTGGCCAATTTGCCAAAAATTATCTCATTAACATTAGCTCTGTATATTACAGTATGGATTTATCCAAGTGAATGAATTACACTTGTTAATAGCCTCATATATTTTAATTATTTATAATAATTTCAGTAATAATTCAATACAATTTAAGACCTCAATCCTGAACTCTTTTGCATGGTTTCTGTGCAGTATTTTACATGGTCTCCACATGGCTTTTCCCAGGGTTCCCAGTTAATTTCCCTCTGAACTAATGTGTTAATATGTGCATTCCTTCGTCATGTCCAGTGTTCTGAGGATAGCCTCTGGATACACCAAGACCCTGATCTAGATAAAGGGGTTACAGGAGATGAAAAAAAAAAATTACAGGTATGTAACAGGCTAATATGTTTTAAATTAATTTATTTCTTACGTAGTTATATATTTTATTTATTAAGTTTCCATAGATGCATTCTGCATACATTAAATTCCTCACAGATTCCCAACCTTGTTCCTAGAGTATCCTGTATATTTCTCCTGCTCTAACACACCCATTGCAACTAAGAAAGGGCTGTTCATGAGATAATAATTTGAATAGTCTGTGTTGGGAGCAGGGAAAACAGTAAAATGTTCAAGACAGGGGGAACTCCGGAACCAAGTTTGGCAAGGTTGTACATTTGAACATTAACATTAGCGTTGCACGTTACTGGGTGAATGCATCTGTGTATTCTCATAGATATTTATGACCTATCTGTAATATCTGGAGTCAATTTTAAGAACTTGGGACCTTAGTGACATTTCCAATTTCCCAAATGTTATAACAGCCGCAGTTGGAATATGGATATTTTCACGCTTTTATAGGAAATATCTTATTCAGTATGCAGCAGTCTTCCCTTTGGGGTAAAACCAATTACCTTGGGAATATAGTTACATAACAGCCATTCCAATACCCTGTGAAGCTGTCTGTCTGTTCTGACACAATTCTCATTCATTTATAAAGAACTATATTTATTAACAAATGTAACTTTTCCTCACTGAACTTCAATGTTCTATTAATTTCTGAGCTTTGTGATGGCTCTGAAGTTCACCATTAAATTAAATCATAGCAGCTTTTCCTGCTCCTCACATACAAACTTGGTGCTGTATTCATGATGATCTACATCCATAATGAACTGAACATTGATTTCAGATGCAAAGTGAGTGTACACTGCATTCACATCAAGCACTGCAAATCCTTATGTACATTATCTCACAAAAGTGAGTACACCCCTCACATTTTTGTAAATATTTGATGATATATTTTCATGTGACAACACTAAAGAAATGACACTTTGCTACAATGTAAAGTAGTGAGTGTACAGCTTGTGTAACAGTGTAAATTTACTGTCCCCTCAAAATAACTCCACACACAGCCATTAATATCTACACCACTGGCAACAAAAGTGAGTACAACCCTAAGTGAATATGTCCAAATTGGGCCAAAAGTGTCAATATTTTGTGTGGTCATCATTATTTTCCAGCACTGCCTTAACCCTCTTGGGCATGGAGTTCACCAGAGCTTCACAGGTTGCCACTGGAGTCCTCTTCCACTATTCTACTCCTCCATGATGACATCACAGAGCTGGTGGAAGTTAGAGACAGTGTGCTCCTCCACCTTCCATTTGAGGATGCCCAACAGATGCTCAATAGGGTTTATGTCTGGAGACATGCTTGGGTAGTCCATCACCTTCACCTTCAGCTTCTTTAGTGTGGTTGGGGTCGTTATCATGCTGCAATATTGACAAGCGGCCCAGTCTCCGAAGGAAGGGGATCTTGCTTTGCTTCAGTATGTCACAGCACATGTTGGCATTCATGGTTCCCTCAATGAGCTGTAGCTCCCCAGTGCCATCAGCACTCATGCAGTCCCAGATCATGACACATGCACCGCCATGCTTGACTGTAGGCAAGAAACACTTGTCTTTGTACTCCTCACCTGGTTGCCATCACACATGCTTGACACCATCTGAACCAAATAAGTTTATCTTGGTCTCATCAGACCACAGGACATGGTTCTAGTAATCCATGTCCTTAGTTTGCTTGTCTTTAGCAAACTGTTTGGGGGCTTTCTTGTCTCATATTTAGAAGAAGCTTCGTTCTCGGACGACAGCCATGCAAACCCATTTGATGCAGTGTGCGCCGTATGGTCTGAGCACTGACAGGCTGACCCTCCCTCCACCGCTTAAACCTCTGCAGCAATGCTGGCAGCACTCATACGTCTGTTTCCCAAAGACAACCTCTGGATATGATGCTGAGCACGTGCACTCAACTTCTTTGATGGACCATAGCGAGGCCTGTTCTGAGTGGAACCTGTCCTGTTAAACTGCTGTATGGTCT
This sequence comes from Noturus placidus, assembly GCA_022414735.1. NCBI lineage: Eukaryota > Metazoa > Chordata > Actinopteri > Siluriformes > Ictaluridae > Noturus > Noturus placidus. Next base: position 153,852 of record JAFFST010054295.1, read on the forward strand.
TGGCCACCGTGTTGCAGCTCAATGTCAGGATATTGGCAATCTTCTTATAGCCTAGGCCATTTTTATGCAGAGAAACAATTCTTTTTTTCAGATCCTCAGAGAGTTCTTTACCATGAGGTGTGTTGAACTTCCAGTGACCAGTATGAGAGAGTGTAAGACAACAAATGACACCAAATTTAACACACCTGCTCCCCATTCACACCTGAGACCTTGTAACACTAACAAGTCACATGACACAGGGGAGGGAAAATGGCTAATTGGGCCCAATTTGGACATTTTCACTTAGGAGTGTACTCACTTTTGTTGCCAGCAGTTTAGACAATAATGGCTGTATGTTGAGTTATTTTGAAAGTACAGCAAATTTACACTGTTACACAAGCTGTACACTCACTACTTTACATTGTAGCAAAGTGTCATTTCGTCAGTGTTGTCACATGAAAAAATATCATCACATATTTGCAACAATGTAGGGGTGTACTCACCTTTGTGAGACACTGTATGAACATCTTGCCCTGTGGAGCTATACGTGTAATTGAGCTTAGTCAAAGGAAAATAGTACAAAATATATATATATATATATATATATATATATATATATATATATATATATATATATATATATATATGAGAGTGTGACAGAGAGGGAGAGTGACTGTCAATAAAAAATAAACAACCCAGATTTTAAAAGACTTGACCTTTTATAAGCAATCTGAAACTTAAAAGCAACATCT
>JAFFST010054295.1:166557-178208 GCA_022414735.1 Noturus placidus
TTTTCACACAGGGCCATGATGGTTTGGATTTTTTTTCACCTTTAATAATAAACACCTTCATTTACAAATTGCATTTTGTGTTTACTTGTGTTGTCCTTGACTATTGTTTAAATTGGTTTGATGTTCCGAAACACTTAAGTGTGACAAACATGCAAAGGAACAGGAAATGAGGAAGGGGGCAAACACTTTTTCACACCACTGTAAATTCATATGATCAATCTGTATTTGGATGTGATTACAACACATTATCGGTTCCTTCCAGGAATATATTTATATTTGGTTACCTGCCTGTACAACCCCTCCAGGATTTTGCTATCAATGCAAAATCAACAAACTCTCCAGTGTTCTGAGGAGTTTATACAGATTTGGGCTAAGATGCATCACAAGGCTCATTCAGCCAATGCCCTCTTTGATTGTTGCATATGAGTACAGCTATATGGTCTCCTACAACAACAAACATCACTGTGAAAGACAATGCAAAACTATTTGGTGCAATTGCAATTTCTGCAATTCAAGTAGTTTTCTGAAAGAAAAGCACAAAGAAACCACAACAAATTGTAGTAAAATCAAGCATTTTTTGCTGCAACAATCACAAAAAAAAATAATAATAATAAATCTGTAAAATCCTGTACAAACTGCCTGCAAGTGAAGTCTTTAAAAATTTTCACATTATTAAAATTGATTAGACCCTGGGTATTTCAAATAAAGTTATCAATATCATAGATGCAAGAGTAGAAAAATGTTTCTCATTCCGTGTTTCGTTTTTTTTACTTCACATTATATACAGCATGATTTATTTTCAAAATGTCGTATTTTTGGCACATTTTCCAAACTGAGTTGTTTATGCCTGATTTCGTTGAAGCATGTTGTTCGTGTACCCATTAATTACAATTTATTAGAGAAAGCAAAATAGAATTGCATTACACTTTTCTTCAGATTTGGTGGCATGACACATTAAAAGTTTAAATGAAGTTTACACATGCCATTCACACTCACCGCAAAACAAGAGCTCAAACTGAAAGTTAATCTATAGGGCCGAGCACATTGGACTCTCAAATTAAGCCTGAGGAGTACACATGGAGATAAATGGGATAAACGTTCTAGTAGATCATGTCTCTATCACATCTGGCTTAGATAAACATCACTTCTCAGGGGGCTTGGCAATTATATGTGAAAACAGCTGCCAAACATACTGCTTTTTTTTTCAATAAACATCTTTGCACAAGCATGAAGCTACCAATATTTTATTTTTTTTTAACTCCAGTATGCTTTAAATGATGACACTGTATGTAATTCTTAATCATTCTAAATCAACTACTTAATGTCTTTCATAGAACAGTAAACTTGATATTTCTTTTGGAAAATAAAATACCATGAAAAAATCTGATTTTGACCAACATTGTGTTCTTCTACTAATACTATATTACATGTAAGGTTATCTTCTCCTATTTCACTTTTGGGGGTTTAAAAATGCTAGAACTTTAATTGTGGTTGAGATTCATGCATAAGAGCACATAAGCCCTATTCAGATTGGATTAGTTTATCAGTGGGATGTCGGTTATACTTTATGGGTCTCCTCAGTCATAAAAAAATTGCATCAGGGCAGCAATCAAATTACCACAGGAGCAGTGAGTTCATAGCACCTTTTTTTTTCTCAGAACCCAGATGTTTGAGTCACATGGTGATTTGATCACACTCCATTCACAACTTGAGTTGTGGACATAGAGGCATTGGAGTAGAGAAGAGACACTGGCTCTTATTTGACTATTTTACAAAGTTCCAGCAACAATTTGAAAATGCAATAAAACAATAATCACAAAATATACAAGAAGCATCTATTTAGGAAGTATTTAATATCTGGAAGAGGGTCACTGATACATGCTACAGTACTAGATATAGAAGTCGACTTGAGGTGTCATCTGCATAGAAAATTATGAGCATGTGTATCTGGACTAAAATTATTAAAAGCGCTGAGTTTGAAGAAAAACCAAAGGTGATTCGACCTGTGATTTTCTCAGAGGAGGACAGACAAAAACATCAATATTGCTGATCCATACAGAAATAAAGTCACAGAGTAGCACCTGTAAAACAGGAAATTACCCATGTAAATTTAATCCTGTCCAAATATGCCTATATTTTAGTTCATGCTGAAACACATTTGAGACAAGGAGCATGCAATCATCATTAGAGATGCAACCTTAATGTTGTTGCATGAAATTATACATCTTAGTTCGGAACATTGGCATTGCATTATTTTCGTCACATTATTTTCATGTTAAACCAGAGCACTGCATAATTCTTAAGTCTCAAGGTGTTAAATGTTCTGTAACAGCAGCTCTGACATTAATTCTGGCTGTAATTCAAACAATACGTTTATATCAATGACCGCAGACAAATGTCTAATTGATCTAATTAAAAAAAGACAAGAATTGTATCCAACAGGACAGAACCGATTGCATTAATCAGTGATTATTTCCCTACCAATGTTAGCATGAATGGTGAAGTGAAGAGACAATGATCAGGCTTGTGTTTAAATGCCTACTTGTTTTTACTTCATTCTAATATAGTATCCACTACAGGAACGTGTACGATGTATAGGCCTGCCGAAACCACTGATGGTCTCAAGTGCAATAGGCCCGACGGTATGCTGCTGCCGTAAGTCCCACCATCTCTAATAGAGACTGGTGGGGATGCCCAAACCCAGCTTTATCTTGCTCAGTGTTGATGGGATTGACCCTACGTGTGTTGGGGATAGAAATGCCCTCATCATAGTAGAATCCCATATAAGCCCTAGAAAAGTTGTCCTCTGCACTCGAGAAAGCATACTTTTCTTATGGTTCAAACTGAGCCCCAAGCTCCTCATGTGGGCAAGAACAACATATCGATGTTGAATCACCAACTCCCTGGATCACGTCCTCCAGGTAGATTAGTACGCAGATGCTCTGGAGTCACAAGGGAGCCAGAGCTGCATCCATGGACTTTGTGCGAGGGGATTATGCTAGACTGACGGAAATAATCCAATATTGTGGGAACCTCAGGAATATCCGGTGACTGTGCAATATTTATATGTGGAAATATGCTTAACAATCTCACGCCCCCAGGTACTTCCATCTGTCGCCAATCAGGACTACTCATCCTTTGCTTGGTGGGCATTAATGATCATTCTCAGATCAGGCTTACTTGCAGGCTGTGACTATGACTTCCTGGTCCCCCTGGCTCTCTGTGGGGGGATGGGCCACCACACTCCCCTTCTGTACCTCTCTTGCACTAGTGGCTCCACTCATGGATTCTCGGATGCACTCGAGACGACGGAGAAGGCAGTGGCTGAATTTGTTGTTTTGTCTTGTGAAACCTGTTGGCAGTAGCATTAACTGCAATGTTGAAAAGGCTAAAATGTTCAACAGAGGAATCTAGCAGGGAGACCTTATCCTTCTCCCCATCCCTGAGAGCTTGAGCCATAGATGCTGCAAGCAAGATACCAATTGAACAGCCGATATGACAGGCTCATTTGTTTGGTTGCTGAAGAGATATACAGTATCTGTGGCGTGGCGAATCTCCGTCACTGCCTCGGGCCCATTTCCCTCCCTCCTGTCAAGCTCATGGTAGGCCTGCAACACTGCCATTGTATGTAATGACCCACAATGTTCTAGCTCTATTTTGTTTTCATCTGACCATAGAACCCAATCCCATTCCCAGTAGTGTCTAGCAAACTGAAGATGCTTGAGTTTGTTTTTGGATGAGATAACTTCTTAATTATTGTCCTGATGGTGAAAATGGGCATTTCCAAAGCTTGTACTACTTTCTTATAGCCACTTCCCATTTTGTGAACCACAACAACACATAACAGCTATATTCCTTGGTCTTACTCATTTTTATGAATGACTAAGGGAATTTTACATATTTATACTCTGTGAAACAATATAAACAATATAAAAATATAAAATATCTTTATATATTTTTTGAATATGCTTCAAATATATTGAGTTTGAATATATGAGTTTTTTTTTTCTTTTTAATTTTCATGAACTAAAGTTCAAAAGGTTAAACAATAAAGCCAAATTGCCACAGCCTTCTTTGCTCATATTTATGAAGGGTGCCAATGTTAGTGGAAGGTACTTTGTCTAAGCCTAATAAAAAAATGCATAATTAAAATAAGAAAATATGTTATTAGTCAGAGAAAATTCTATTGTGAAATTTACTGTAAGGAGCCTTGGTTTTGAATGGAAGGAGTCTCCACTGTTAGTGATTTTTTAACAGTCATTAATGTAAAAGACAGAGTGATTTCTGGTTTCTTGGTAACAAGACAAGCCATTTTTGTTTCTTATTAACTTCAAGATAGAGGAGAAAAGAGAAGCTGATGAGGGAACAAGTGTTTCTAGCTAATATACACAGCAAAAAAAGAAACCGCTCACATACAACTGCTTTTAGTTCCAGCACATCTTTTAACGTGTACATATTTGTAAATATTAGGGCAGCTGTGGCTCAGTCGGTAGAGCGGGTTGTCCACTAATCCACTAATCGTAGGGTTGGCGGTTTGGTCCCGGCCCGGATGACTCCACATGCCGAAGTGTCCTTGGGCAAGACACTGAACCCCAAGTTGCTCCCGATGGCAAATTAGTGCCTTGCATGGCAGCTCTGCTCCTATTGGTGTGTGAGTGTGTGTGTGTGTGAATGGGTGAATGAGACACAGTGTAAAGTGCATGGGATAAAAGCGCGCCATTTATTTGTATTAACATAAAAATATTCACCTACTGAGTTATATCACAGTTTCACTGACATTTCATGAACAGAAATGAAATAATGAGTCCCTGAACGGGGGGGGGGGTGGGTCAAAATCAAAAGTAACAGTCAGTATCTGGTGTGGCCACCAGCTTCTTTAAGCACTCCAGTGCATCTCATGGACTGCACTAGATATGTCATTTCTTGCTGTGAGATGTTACCCAACTTGTCCACCAAGGCATTTGCAAGTTCTCAATTACATCATGCTGGGGACACATGGTTACATGTAATTTTCCAGGACAATCAGATATCCTTTCTTTCTCCCTGTAGCACTGTCTTGGGTGTCTTACATTACAGACATTGAAGTTTATTGCTCTGGCCACATCTGCATTACTCATGCCTCCCTGCAGAAAGCCTATGGTATGTTCACACAGGTGAGAAGGCACCTATATTCTGGTGTTTTTAACCTGTGACCTTAATTGCCTACCGTCTGTATACTGTTAATGTCTAAAGGACCGTTCCACAGGTGCATATGCAATAACTGTATATGATTCATTGAACAAGCATGAAAAACATTGTTAAAGCCGTTTCCATTAAAGATCTGTAAAGCTTATTTGGAATTTACAAAATTACTGTTAAAAGTACAGTTTCATGAAAAAGGCATGTTTCTTTTTTTGCTGAGTATTTAATGTAAGTGATAACAGGAACTACCGTAACTTGTCTGAAAGACATTCCACAACATTAAATGCAACAATAATGTTTAAAAAGTATGTCGTGTCATTCATTAATCATTCATTAAGCAAATTGTAATTGTTGCCAAGATGCTGTGGTATAAAATGAATAAAGCACTTCAGGATGTACTAATCCATTTCACGGTGGTAACAGTAAGACATTTTCATCACACCACTCCTTCGTGGATTATTTTCCTATAACAACATATATTTAACTTGATGTAATCTTTACTCACCTGTATATCTTGTAGCGGGTAGAAAAGCCCTGCCGGTTCTTCTCTACAAAGTCGGTGTACTCCTGGGTGTTATGGAAGGGGCCCTTGTCAGAAAGGAGCCAGTCAAGGGGTCCAGCAGGGCCTTCCTCACTTAAACTGGCACATGAAGCCAGCCAGCAGTGAAGGCTGAGAGATAGCAACAACTCCCATAAAGCCATGAGAGAGGATTCACTGGCTTCACCAATCAGCAATGGATATCAACATGGCCTCCCATCTCCCATGCAGAAAGGACAGAATTAACACCTGCACTGTTAAACACACGCACACACACACACACACACACACACACACACACACACACACACATACACAGGCAATTACCCAAAAGTTCTCCTGTGTCCTTAAGGAAATGAAAAGCACTTCAAGACCACAGAGAGATCTTGAGATTATAGAGCGAAGAAAGAAGAGTCTGCTAATTGACTGAAAATGAGAAGAATAAGGATGCACTTAAGATGCTTTCTGTGAGATAGTAAGTGTTTGCTTCTTCCTCAGGGACAAATTTATTGCCTGACTAACAACAAAATTGTGAAGTAATGACAACCTTTCTGAGTTTACCTCTAGTGCTCATGTGATTACATCATATTCAAATTCTGTCTTCAAATATGACAGCCTACATTAAATTATGAAAAATGAGCCTGTCCATAAAAAGTTATAATCCATAGGTACAAATATTGAGGCTATAAATCAATGTAAAACCACTAACCATGATATCCATCCTGGATCTATTTTAATAATTATTTTGTTCTTGGCATTATGTCCATTTTTTTTTTTTTTCTGCTGCTGTCAGTCTTTTTTTTCCTGAAAGCCATGACTGAATCAGGTGTTTGAGCAAAGATCTCAATACTGCATTATGAAAATACTCTAGAAGCTGATGTCTGGCATGTGGTATAGCAGTGGTATATGAGAATGCAAAAATAAATAAATAAATAAATAAATAAATGCATTGGATTTTCCTTCAATACCTAAACAGCAGATTTGCTGGCATCACACACTGAATGTGTAAATTAAAAAAAAAAAATAATAACAATAATAAAACAAAAGTTTATTTATTTATTTATTTATTTATTTATTTATTTATGTTGGCAACTATATACTGTCTACTGAGGTCAATGCCCAAAACAGTAACCTAAGGATTAGCTCAGAGACTATTGAATTTCCTGGGCTGTGTGTTGTCCCGGGAGCTGCTACAGGTTCTTGTGGAATCCTTTCTTGATGGTTCTAAGAGCCCCATCTACCACATGCACAACTCTGGTCTTTGTTCACCTTATCCTGTGCACACAATCTCCAGCTCTTTATATTTGCTGAGCTTTTCAGTGTCTTTGAACACAATGTTGTTGTCATCATCTGGTTTCGCTGAATCTATCTGCTGGCATTGCTTCTCCATCTTGTGGTGAAATAGCAGATCAGGTTTGCCAGGATCGTACAGTCTGTCTGCACTGCCGTGTCCCAAATAATGGTGATGTCATCAATATTAGCCACTGCTTCAGGAGATAAGATTATCCACCAAGCTCCTTGCAGATCGACCAGTGCAACCTTGTTGTGCTGGTTTATATACTCAGTAACAGCCATTGTCTCCTCAGCCTTATTCTGCATTTGCTGCCTGAAAATGGTTAGTTGGTGGTATGTAGTGTTGAGTGCCTGGTCCTGTGCTACTATAATCAGGCTTTCAGTCTCTCCCTTCAAGCCAGAGCTGCTTAGCCATGACACACTAGAACTTCTATCAAGGATATTGATAGAGAAAGGCTCTGGCAGAACTGGATTGTTTTAAATGGTAAATGGCGCCCTTATATAGCGCTTTTATCCAAAGGGCTTTACACTGTGTCTCTTTCACCCATTCACACACACACACTCACACACCAATAGTAGCAGAGCTGCCATGCAAGGCACTAACTTGCCATTGGGAGCAACTTGGGGTTCAGTGTCTTGCCCAAGGACACTTCGGCATCTGGAGTCACGTGGGCCGGGAATCGAAAAGTCAACCCTACGATTAGTGGTCAACCTGCTCTACCACCTGAGCCACAGCCACATGTTTGTTTAATTGAGTTAAAACCATTTCTTAGGCTCTTATCCACCAAGCTTTTTGCAGATCGACCAGTCCAACATTGTGCTGGTTCATATACTCAGTAACAGCCATTGTCTCATCAGCCTTATTCTGCATTTGCTGTTGACTTGCTGCCTGAAAATGGTTAGTTGGTGGTGAAGTGTTGAGTGCCTGGTCCTGTGCTACTATAATCAGGTTTTCAGTCGCTCCCTTCAAGCCAGAACTCCTCAGCCATGACACACTAGCACTTCTATCAAGGAACAGTTTGGCAAGGCTCTGGTAGAACTGGATTGTTTTTAAGTATTTGAAACTTCTCAGCTTTAATATTGATCTTGATTCTTTGCTTCACTGAAGATAGATCTACAAGCTGGGTACCGTGTACAATTACTCGCTTTTGATTTCTTTTTCTACTGTTATAAGGGAGTACTTTATATACAGAATCATTCTTTCTACCCTTCAATAATGAGATGCAGATTAATAAACACTGTACATAAAGTGAAAGGAATAATAATGGGTGAGCATGAAACATAATGTCATAATTTTAAATGTTGCCAACAAAAATTGACAATGAAACGTGATTTAACTGCAAATGTCCAGACATACTGTATATCAGAACATATAAAGACATTAGTTTGACTGATGGAAGGAAATGTTCCACACAGACAGACAGGTATTCGCTTAGTAGCACAAGACCTCTAATATAACAGGAAACAAACTGGATCTTTCTCAACTAAGAGGCAGCAAAGGTCTAAAAACAAAAGTGGATTTTATCCCTTCATCTTTGATAGGTTTAAAAGCAAGAGATTCTACCAAACCAATAGCCAGATACCAGCAAAAATTGCACTAATTAATTAGTAAAGAGAATAATGAATTTGAATGGGATTTGAAAAAAAAACCAAAAAAAAAAAAAATTATTTTATTATATATATTTTTTGACTGAAGTCAAGTGCCTCAGTTAAAACTTATGATTTTAAAGCGTAATAGTTACAGAAAAAATATATCAGATACATATTCAGTATCAGTATCGGAATCAGAAAAGAGAAAATGGTACAGGGCCATCTTTAATAAAAACAGATAGCTCGTGTGTTCCTAATTATATTCTCTAGGACAATTTATATATATATAGTTTTTTTTTTTATTTATTTTTTTTTTTATTTAACTTACATTACAATTATTAAGCCACTAGGCTTGTGCCCTTTGGTTTGTTTCTCAGGCCTCATACTGAATAAACAAGACAATACGATTTCAGCATTTTAGTATGCCTATTATTCATTGAGGGGTTTAGTTTAGCATTTGTATGTTTGTTTAATTGAGGTATAGAGAATCATTAATTTGCAACTAATCTAGCTTTGGAAGATTCCTTATTATAGAGCTTTTAAGTTGATCTAAGGACTATAATATATTAGCTATGGAACATTAGGGAAATCGTGTGACTGCTTGGGTTTTTGCATGAACAGTTTTGCCATTAGCCCTAGCATTTCTGCACACAAAATTTGACTGTTTATGTCTTATATCACATGGTCATAATACTGTATTATGTAAAACCTTTAAAAACTTTCAATGTCTGGATGTCAGTCAAACCTTTGTTCCAAATACTGTGTTTCTGTAGATTTCCTAAAAACAAAACAAAACAAAAAAAGGCACAATGTAATGGACAGATAAGCAGATGCAGAACAGGCTGACAGAAAGGACACACTCCAATATGGGCTATAATACTGCTTCTATGATTACAGCATATTTAAAAGCTGGCCTTTTTACAGCATGACCTCTAATTCTTCAGCACCGACATTTGTGCTCTTCCATGCATAATGATGAAGCACATCCAGTGGAATCCAACAGCTACTCGGCTAGCATCCCTGAATGCAGCACTCTTCAACGCTCTGGCAATCCATGGGAAGAGGGGCTTAGAATGAGACATACCTTTCATTCTGAACAGCCACTTTTTCTGACTTGCTGTTCCTCTGCCTTGTCCCTCTGCGCTTTTTTGGCAAATCACTGTTTGTGTTGCTCCCAAGAGTTCAGTACTGGTGTTCCATTTGAGGAACACGACATGCTTATTATTATTATTATTATTATTATTATTATTATTATTATTATTATTGTTATTATTATTATTATTATTATTTTATGTTAATTCTCTGGAGAAACTCTGATATACAGTATGGTACTATTTTAAGGAAGGTGTGTACTTGTGACATGCATGTCACTATAAAACCCTATATATTACGTTCTACGTTCATCTATAGATCATTTCAAATGAATATTCATGAAAATACGAAGTGAACATAGCCAGTTGACACTAAACATCATTCTAATAACTAGTGAAGAACCATACTCTGTGTGCCTCTTCATTATGTGATTGGTATCTTGGTTTAATGATAGGATGTCCACATAAAAAAAATGAAAGCCTTGTTGTTGGATGTTCGCTCAGGCCAGGAAAAAACTAGCTTTTAGAAATTAAAGTATATCGACTTCCATAAGAACAGCAAAACACTTCAAATGAAAACCCACTAGCAATCCCAATATCTGTAGCTTAGATTTTATTTCAACTTATATAAAATATTACATTACCTCGAATGTAGTATACTTAAAAGCAAATTAAGGCGGGTCATTAACAAGCCATATCAATAAGAGACTAACAGCTGCATGTCATATCCAAAATACTCATCTGTGTATAACATTCATTTACCAAATAAAAAAGCTAACCAGTAAGCCACACACTCAGCAATACACGTACAATGTCAGCTTGCTAATTTCCCTTCCTTCTTAGCAATGTGGATTAAATTTACACAGTGTTTGATTTGCTCCAGCTTCACCAGCTGCATTACAATAACAACTATTTCTATAGTTTATTCTAAAAAAGAATTAAGCCTCCAAAATACAAGAACAATTCACCACCCCTCTGTTGTAAACACACTCCATATCAAGAATATGGATATTGCTAACTGTTTGTATATATCTTATTTGTCAGATTCTCATTGGACTCAATAAGTATGAGCTAAAAATTTCATTTTGACAGCTTTATATTTAAAAATAGCATCACCATAAATGCTTTAGGAACAAATATAACTATGGCTGTGTCTCCATCAGCTCCCTAGCTCCCGATGTCATGAATAAGTATATCGTGTACACAAGTTGAGGCACTAGTAAGGACCCTGGCTCACTACACATTGGGACTCAATTTCTGGTGACACGATTACATACTTGCATTGTAAAAGGTTACCAAACACAAAAAAAATAAATAAATAAATAAAAAAAATAAAATATTTACAAATATAGAAAATGTATATGTCATATAAATGTGTTAGCTTAATCATACATGTTCATATAATGGTACTTCAAGCAGGATCGTACAATAGCTAGTGGATTTTTTTTTTAATCAATAAACACTAAAGTTGTGTTAAAAGACTCAAACAAAATCAAATTAAGTTCAACACATCAGATAATGTAAGTAATCATTTGAGAGTTACAACAAAGATAACATCTAACAACAAAATCTACTAACATGTGTAGATAATGTTGGCTGAGAGTTCATCCTCTTGTTTTTTTTTTTGCTTTTTTTTAAGCCGAGAAGCTTCAAAAAACATGGTCATTTCCAGTAAGGGAATATAGTGAGCATTGATGCTCCTTGGTTTTTGTGGTGTATTGTGGGATTTTTAGGGAGCAAATGTTCCAGCGCACTGGAAGGGTTTGGCGATTGAGACAACCCTTAAAATGTCCGACTCCCTGATCAGCGCCCTGACTACTGAACATGGGAGCCGATTGAGACATAACCTCAGTAATTGTTATCTCACTGAAACTGTCACATGCATATATTACACAGAAATTACATTCGCTACCCTGCAGCAGTATTAATAATAATAATAATAATAATAATAATAATAA
>JAFFST010054295.1:181208-193757 GCA_022414735.1 Noturus placidus
AGGTAAAAGCCTCATTGCACGTTATCGCAAACGCTTGGTTGCAGTTGTTGCTGCTAAGGGTGGCCCAACCAGTTATTAGGTTTAGGGGGGCAATCACTTTTTCACACAGGGCCATGATGGTTTGGATTTTTTTTCACCTTTAATAATAAACACCTTCATTTACAAATTGCATTTTGTGTTTACTTGTGTTGTCCTTGACTATTGTTTAAATTGGTTTGATGTTCCAAAACACTTAAGTGTGACAAACATGCACAGGAACAGGAAATGAGGAAGGGGGCAAACACTTTTTCACACCACTGTAAAGGTGATAACGGAGGAAAATATAGAACTTTACAAGGACAAATGCAGTACAATATATTGTTACTGTGATAAAATGAAAGTGAAATACTAACATTTCTATCAAGAACTTGCAACAAAAGTATAAATTTTCAGCAAAATTTCATATTGATTATGACATGCTGATAAAGGCACTTTGAACATGCACAAATAACAGCATAAAATATCATGTCTATATAATAATCAGCATTATAATATGCTATGAAATTAGGACAATCTCTTTTGTATAACTATTGAAATGGGTCAAAGCCTTATGGAACTGTTTCTCTTTACAAAACATGCGTTATTCTCCGCACAAAAGAATAAGCCTGTTAGTTAAAAAACTCTATCTGGGAGAATATACAATAATTGTAATTCTACATGTCTCGACAGTATAATGAATTATTGTATGTGATATGTTAACCACTTAAACACTGGAGAACCAGACATATATGTTCTCTTATAATTGCACCAATTTACAATTTCACTGTAGTTCCAGAACAATCCATAGTAATTACAGATTAACTCGCTTTATGTTACTGTATGTAATGTAATGTATGTTACTGTATGTCAATACATTTAGTAGTTGTGATGCATCCTTTCATGTCATGGAACGTTCAAAACAAAAAAGCCTTAAACAGTGATGGCAGGTTGTCATATTAGATGAGACAATTTAAAGCTCTACTATAATGTGATCTTTTTTATCTTATGTATTATTTCACAAAGTCTAATCGACTGCAATATAAGAATGATGTGGCGGAAACTATTACACATTATTACACAGATTACATAATTATAAAGATAAAAGATATGCAGCTCAATTCATGATTTCTCATTTTGTAAGTGTTTCAAGGTTGTCATGCTTTACAGGGCCCATTCCATGTTTCCTCTAAATACTAAATGGTAAACGGAAAAGCTGTACCCATTTCATTCAAATAAAAATGTTAAATTTACAATTCTATCATCTGGCCTTCTCTGTAATTTGTACTTGTATTGGACAATGTGTGCTTAGTCTATCTACATGTTGGGTGACAAAAGTGCCATATATTAAAGACTATTAACTGTTGACTATTAAAGACTATTAAAGTAAATAATCCAGCTCATTCGCCAGTCCGTGTAAGATTTCACTGAGGGTTTTTTTTTTTTTGTGATTGTTATGGCCAGAAATGCTTGATTTTGCTTAGAATATTGTGGAGTTTGCCTGATTTTGCATTTATTTCTGAGATCACAAAACCACAAAATCCTGGAGGCAGCGTTTCACATTCATTACACCCATGACTGTATTCTCATTCACACACACACCTTCTCAATCAATGCTGGAGATTTGTTATAGGATGTGTCAGTGAAGTGGGCTTAAACAAATTATCTCTGATGCACACAAATTCTACAGTGTGTTTCACCTGACATGTCACTGATAGGGTGCATATATCTATAGTCTGGGCTAGATAGAGATCAGCACCAGCCTTATTTTTTTTTTTTTTCCAAACCATTCTGTTGCTTGTGTCATTGTGATTGATTCCACAAAAATGGAAAATAATCCACCTTAAGACATTTGTTAACATCAAATAATCTGATGTACATACCAGAAATTAAACCTTACATTGATGTCTTTTTACTTGTGAAAAATTGGGAGGCTTATCCCTGCTAACACATGCTAACCACCCCTGGTCATAAAAATGTTTATGCAATACTGTCATACTATATACAAGAAAAATGCATGGTGTTCTCTTTCTATCTACTTTCTTTTACTAAGAAATCACATCTGGCCCATGCTCACCAGGCATCAGCAGCTACCCACACAGGTTAGCTCGAGTCTGCACAGGAGATTCATGCCAGCGCCAAACGAGACTGAAGTTTTTTTTTTTGTTTTTTTTTTTCCCTTTCGTTCTTTATAAATGCACTTAAAGAAGTTTGTGAGTTCTCAAATGTATTTAATTGAATATATTTAGAGGATAAAACATGTACACGAGTGTGTGGGCTGTTTTTGACTCTGACTGTCTGTTCCAGTATCTCATATGATTTTGTTTTTCATAAAAGAAGTTTTGCCACATAGTTTTGATGAACTCAGTTGAAAGTATACAAGTACTGTAACACAACCTTTTTCTTCATTATTATCTAGATAGAGGGATTTTCTGTGTATTTGCACATTTTTTGTCTGAAAGCCGTAATTAAAACAAATGAGGTTATACATATGCTGAATGATACAATTGCAATGTATCAAAGTGGATATTCAGAACAAAGGGAATAAAACAAAGTACTGTAAATGAAACATTGGTATTACGTGGCCATCATGTGATTAAAACAATATTGTATCAGATATGCTGTCTAATCTGGCTGCATTTTTTAAAAGGGAGGTGGGGTGGATGAATAGCTTGTGAGGTATGAATAAATTAAACAAATAAATACACACGAGAGCCCAAATGCAAACCAAATGCTGAACTGAGGCGTTCAATAAGTACAGGTGTTCTTAACAACCATTAATAATGAATTTTGGAAAAAAAAAAAAAAAAAAAAAAAAAACTTGAGTGTCTAGTGGGCTTAATACTTTATACTTAATAATTCTAAAATAAAATTAAACAGTTAATTTGATTTTGAAGCAATCGTCATTATTGTCTATATTACTGTATAAGTAAACAGCTTTTTTTTTTTTATTTTTTATTTTTTTTTTTGCAAGACATTATCTTATAGGATTATTTGGCCAATAAATTGCATCACCTGAGGTGCGTTACAAATTTCTCTTTATGGCTACTGGTATAAAAATGATTTATATACATATGACACATTTATATACCCATTTAATCAGTTAACCATGGTTATTAAATGGAAGAGTTCATTGAATTAAAAATGTGTGTAACACGACAAAGTCCTGATTATGCCTCCAATAAAACAAACCATTTAGTTAACCGGTTGGGGCAGTAATGAAAAATAGATGTTTTTAATTATTACACTTTTGCTCAAAGTTCTTCGTTTTGTATTTCTATTCGGCTACAAAGCACTGTGTGGGTTGAGGAAAGCACCTATAAAACTTAGTAAAGTGCACAGATGTCATTTTAAAACTACATGACCTGGTGCAAATGGTGCCAGACACCTACAGTAACCTCCATGATTATTATGGTGACACTTAAAGCACACAGCTTTAATACAGTGCCTTTTTGCCTGGCTTTTTGTGAGTGTAAGATTAAGATTCTTAACTCTTTATAAACATATGGTACATTCTAGAGATTGCATAGGTTAGTCGACTTATAACTTCACTAGGTGCTGATATAGAGATGCCAATTAAAATATATGCATGCAGTCAGATGTTAAAGAAATCAGCCTAAATGTAATTTCTTAATTACTTCCTGTCATATCACTTTTACTGTTAAATGTAGAGGTGGGTGTAAGGCTGTTGTGTTCATCCCAACCATTCCGGAAGGAATTCTGACTAATCTTGCCTGCTCCCGCAGTTATTCCTGTTGCCCTTTAAAGCTAAGTAAAGTGTAAATAAAATCTTTGCACTGTGGCATCCATTAAGACCAGCACTGCATGAACATCACTATCTAATCCCACTCAGCTAGTTTAAAGTGGCTGTGACACTACTAAAGCTGGGGTTGAACTTGGCACGTCAAGCCCTGGGTCATTATTAGCCTGGAAAAACCTGCCAGTTGCTGCTGTTGAAGGACATGAGCTTCCATGCTGCGCACTCTCTGCTTACATCCCTTAATTGTATAATATGCTACAAAGGTTTGTTATTCTGAACATTTATTGCTCTTTTTTTCATCATTGAACAGTGTAAACGAAAAAGCTGGAAACATATCTTGTATTATGTCTATGGCTGTTAATTGACATGTTATTTGTTGTTAATCAGCATTTACCTGTGATGTCCTGAATCCATTTTTGCTTTAACTATGCAAAACACGATCAGTGGAATACTTTTGGAAATTACTACACAAGTACTATAGTACTTGATGCAATCTCTAATACATACCTACTCCAGCCTAGTAGCATTACCTTCTCGGGACAATATTCACATTTTAAAGCCTACTCTAGAAATAGTCAATAGTAACTTTTACTAAGCAATTCTTAAGCTTAAAGGAAGTGTGGGATTCATTATTACATATGTATTTCAAGAATGAATATTGGTATTGAATGGCTGATGAGGTTATCATTTTGGCCAGGTTTCCCAAAAGCATCATACAGCAAAATGATCATCGTTAAATGGTAGAAAAAAGTATTAGATTGAATACTCTCCTAGTTAAGACATCTTTTTGGGAAACTGAGCCCTGCACACAAAACTAATGGATGACGTCCCACTTTGATGTCATATTACAATGACATTGCAGAAAAAAAAAAAAAAAGTAATTAATATAATCAAAGTGATTATATTAAGTACACCTTTAGTACACAAATTAATTACACCTTTCCTACTTCCACAAGCATTATGAGACTAATTAGCAGCTAGGTGTTATTAAATAATGGCACACAATTACTTAATTATCAAGAAGTGTGACTAGCTTTATAAAAGCAAAACTTTTGGCTGTTTGGTGTTTTGGAGCATTCATGTGTACCTACATCAGTCAAAGAAGAAAGGATATCAACTACGACCTCAAATAAGCAACTGTTGCTGCTCATCAATTTGGGGAAGCGTTATAAGGCCATCTCCAAACAGTCTGAAATTCACCATTCTACAGTAAGAAGGACTGTTTATAAATGGTGAGCCTTCAAGACAGTTGCCAATTAGAGATATAAAGAAATACCCAAGAGCTGCATCATGTAACTTACAGCCCTCTGTATGGACATTAAATGTGTATGTTCATGACAGCACAATCAGAAACAAACACTGCGTAACTGCGGCTAGGAAAAATCCCTTTCTTTCCAAAAAAGAATATGGCAGCACAACCTACGTTTGCAAAATTCCATCTAAACAAACACAATTTCTGGAACAATATCCTTTGGACCAATGAGACCAAGGTGGAGATTGTTGGTCATCATGCACAGCGCCATTTGGCAAAAAACAAACAGAGCATATTATCACAAATACCTCATACCATCTGTCAAACATGGGGTTATGATTTGGGCTTGTTTAGCAGCCACATGACCTGGGAAACTTGCAGCCATTGAGGCAATGTGAACTCCACTTTATAGCAGAATATTCTCGAGACAAATGTGAGGCCATCTGTCCAGCAGCTTAAGCTGAGCTGAAATTCGGTGATGCAACAGGACAGTGATCACAAGTACACCAGCAAATCGACATCTGAATGGCTAAGGAAGACAGCATCAAGGTGTTGAAATGGCCAAGTCAAAGTGCAAACCTCAATCTTAAGAGAGCTGTCCATAAATTAATGCCCTCAAAAATCAATGACCAATGATCAATGAAGCATTCCTGTAAATAGGAATGGAAAAAAAAAATAAAATAAAAAAAAACAATGTAAGAGGCTGATAAACACCCACAGAAAACATTTACTTCAAGACTACATATTGAAAAATGTTGTATTTTTTGTTGTTGCCTGAGATTATTTCTTTGTTTATACAAGTTGGTGAGGACCACACAATTATTCTTTCTTTTCCCCAAGACTGCATATGTGTGCATTACATTGTATATTAATGGATTAATATATATTAAAGGATTTTAACTTGCATAGCATTTAACTCGAGCAGTGATTCAAACAATACTAGCAGACAGGGGCTACGGCTTTGTAATTTGTTTACATCTAAAAGAAATCAGTTTTGGACGATGTGTCATCTGGAGAAAGATATTAATAAGTAAATATGGGCAATTTGCAGAGAGATGTCAAAGCCTTGCTCTCTGTTGGTACTCAATTGGTTCTTTTATAAATTAGGTGACTGTTTCTCATGCTTATTGGCATGAAATATTTCAAACACATTAACTCAATTGTGCCATTAAATGGTGGCCAGCCATGCAGGGTTGTTTGTGATTATTTTAGTGACATAAAAGTCATCTGAATCACCTCTAAGCTTTTATGGGTTTAGCAACTGCTTTTAGAGCAAGAAAGCATTGGGAATTAGTCACAGAGAAAACAAAACGTTTCTTGGAGTTCTTTTCTCACTTAATTAGCAGTTAGTTCTTAATCTTAATTTTAGTATTTTTTTCATATAGGCTGTCCATTAATTTAAGGCTGACTTTAGAACTATATTAAATATAAACTACCTCCAGACCACGCCAATGTTATATACACCATTGTCCTGATTTCTTTTTACTCCTTTAAGTGTTGCTGCTCCTCCCAATCAAACATGGCTGACAGATTGTGCGACTATCTGTGCGTCTGGCCAGGATTCTTGTTAGCGCAATATGTAAAAAAATAAAAAATAGAGGAAAACACAAGTCGTTGAAGTAGGAGTAGGAGTTATCAATTTAAGTCATGTCATGTGATGAAAGTCATTGTTTTAAAGCTCTAATCAGCAAGCCAATCTTCCTACGCCCTTCTTTGGTCTCATATGTCTTGTATAAAGCCAGGACAAATTCAGTGATCTACCAGTTTTACTCATTATCATAAAATAATGGGCTATGGCTGCTCAGCACAAAGCCTATCTTTGCTCAGGCCTGACTGCCTGCTTCATGTTCAGCCAATCACTCGCTCACCCTGGGATTTGTGATGTCTTGCAATAGCCGCAGTGGAGCCTTCACGCACAAATCATTCATTAATCTGAGGGCTTGTTAGAGAGACACTTTACCTGTAGATAACCATTTGGAGAAGAGGGCTTCAGTAAGGCATTGTGTGATACATTCACTTGGCTAAGAAGGGCATTTGTCCAGCTCCCATGGCTTCTGATCTCTGGCTGCAACCATTTGAATGGGATAAATAAGCCCTTGAGGAAAATTGCGCCATGTTAGCTACCATTTGTGTTTGTGTATGCTGGTCCAAGTGTCTTTTGTACCTCTTAAAAGCTAAAAAGGGGGATGGAGAGGAGAGATTCTGTTGAGACTATAATCTCTGCTGCACACGGTCACAGTTACATGTGCCCACAATAAAGAATATGAATTATCCAGTACCTCACTGCAGTTGTGCTTGTGGCTTTCCTGCACAAAGTATTATGAACAATAAAATATATATCTTGCAGACAGAACATGCAAAATGCAATAGGGCGTAGCTGGCACAATTGTAAATGTATGCAGCTGTGACTTTATTACTTTACTGTGCCCAGTGGGATTCGTCCACTCTGGATATATTTGTGGGAAAGAAATAACATTTTTTTGTATGTAAAAAAAACAAAACAAAAACTAAATGGCAAGTATTTTTGGAATAATATTTCCCCCCTTACATTCTTCTTCTGAATGCACGGTGGTGAGAAGGCATAGATGTAACCTGCAGTACAATTGTAACACCTGTTATAATTATACAGGACTTGCTTCAGAAGCATCTCATATTGTTTACAGTAGCGAAAGGTGGTTGCAATTTGGCTACTATGATTTTACCATGTGTGGATACTATGATAAAACATAAATAAATAGATAAATAAATAAATAATGTCTTTATGAGCTCTTCATTGTCAATTGATTGGAATACATTTGTGAATGGAAATTAGCGTGCACACGTCTTTTCTCTCTCAATGCTGCCACTTTTCGCACACTACGGCATCTACTAAGTAACAGCCCTTATTCCCTTTCCACTGTTTATTACAGCATCATTTAATGGGTGATTGTTCTGTGCGCACTTCTCCACATGCAATATTTTCCAAGCTACTCTCAGAGGTATACCACACCAAGTAATGAATGCATGATGCTTTAATGTTGGAGTTGCCTGATGTAAATGCAAGTCTCTGGCATTTCTATAATAGAGACTTACATTTAACCGATGTGATATTACAATTGTAGCTATTTGCCAGTACTACTGTGAAACCTGGTTTAGTGAAAATGTACAGTGCTCTGATGCTACGGGTAAGCTTTCATGTACTGAAAGAAACAAAAAAATGCATGCATGGTGTTATGTAGGATGTGCGTAGTCTAAATAATTGTTGAGTACTTTAAATCAAACAAACAAAAAAGCTTACAATTGTACCAGCTCTCCCCGAGTCTCTTTGTTAAGTCTCTTCCAAGATCTAATAAAACTGTTCTGTAGAGTGCTCTGCAATTGATGTTATTGATTTATTTAGTTTACCTAATATTCAATTCAGGCCAAAAACAGTTCTTTATTTCTATCTTTTATGGCATTTAACAAAATCTCAGTAAAGAACATAAAAGGTGAACATTCCCAGCACAACCTGAGCCATGAATTGTGCAGACTTTGAAACTGAATCAGTAGAAAGTTAAAGACTGAGCCTACTGTGTAATAAACAGGCACATACCAGTACTCAGCTAAAATTTTCACTGGGCATTGGCTGCCATGCTCTTTCCACTGGCTAGAAAAAAAATCACACAAAGTGTGTTGCAATTCATTTGCTCCATCTGTGACAACCCAAATTGATGTACTTCACAATATCTTGCCAAATCCCTCCATTACACACCTTATACAGAGTTGCCAATAAATACACAGCATGTGATTTATGATTCCACTCCTCATTCGTTCGTCATGAAAATCATATATTATAATCTTATACTGTCAGCAAGAATCCGTATCCAGTTTAAGAATTTAAATTCACATATCTAGATCATTTATCGACAGTAAACAATTATTGACGGGGTTTTATATGATTTTCTCTCTGCAGTGTCTTATAAAGCTTCCTTTTTTTTTTTTTTGTTCTAGCCTTATTCGAGCATTTATTCATACGAGTTTCCTAGGTTATCAAAATGTCTGTTTATCTGTCACACCATTCAGGGAGACTTAAAAGAGTATATTTAAATAAATCAGTCACTGGACATGTGCTGTTTGGAAAGTTTGAAGCTTGTACTTCATGCATCACTAACACTTGACACAAGTCGGCTCTTCCCTGTTGAGTCTTTGGACATCTGGAGGAATATCAACAAAGTGTGTGTGTGTGCGTGTGTGTGTGCGTGTGTGTGTGCGTGTGTGTGCGCGTGTGTGTGTGTGTGTGTTTGGGGGGGTATCAGGGAGAGAGAAAAGGAAACGCATAATAAGTATTAGAGGAGAGACATAGTGAGAGGAAAATAGAGAGAGAAATAGAGAGAGACATAGATAGGGAAACTCAGTAGGTAACCCTGACCTCTCGTTCCCAGCTCCATTATTATTATTATTATTATTATTATTATTATTATTATTATTATTATTATTATTATTATTATTGTTGTTGTTGTTGTAGTAGTTCTTTGATGTTATTTTTAATGGTATTTGTATCTTTTGTTATTAATGTTTCTCATTATTTCCCTAATGATTTGACAGTACTGTACTCTATGCAGTCATGTCAATAAATCCACAATGCATTGAACTGAACTATAAAAGGGAGACTGTGAGAAAGGGTTAGAGAGTGCGCATATACAGCATAGATCAATAATCACAAGAACATTCTTCAAGTGATTAGAGTTACTGTTCAGGAGCTCAGGTAAGGTGTGTAATAGTAATATCATCCTGTCTGCCTGCTGTCATGCATGCGCCATAGGCAATACTCGCTCCAGTGGAATGAAATAAAGGCATGAGATCATTGCTAATGGTTTCTGGTGGCTTTAACTGGCTCGTGGTAGACCAGTTTCATAGTAACACCACTTGGGATCATGATCAGCTAACTGCTGGAGTAGGTTTCCAGATGTTAGACCAGACCAGCTTGAATTTCTGAGCAAAACCTATTAAAAAAAAAAAAAAAAAGGAAAGAACGAAAAATATCACTAAATGGTTCCTGGTAGATTGCTCTTTTTCTTTTGCTATGCATTTTTATGGGAGCAGCTTATACATTGTCACTGACATGCAGCATTTCGCAGCATAAAGTCACAAAGTCAATTTTGCTGATAGATTAATGGAGGGATTTTGGAATGTCCCAACTCACCCGGACAAAGAGCCCCATTCAAAGTTCATCTGAGCGCGTCCCATCCGTGCTTCAAATGTGCTCATCAGCCATTTCCAGTTCGAATGGATTCTTCATGTGTGTTTTCGCTTTAGGAATAATGACACGCACGGTAATGAGGTCGCATTAGAGCCGGACCCGAATGCGCTTTTCAGTCCGCGCTCGCGCTCCCGCACGCTGGCCAACTTCGGTAAGGAACCGCATCCATGATGCTCTGCGCGTGGTGATCCGATAGAGACTTGGATGCTCCTGGGAGAAACACGACAACCTTTCATTAAAAAAAAAAAAAAAAAAAAGAAGATATCCTGTAAAAACGGTTAAAAAGAGACACCGTGCGCAGTAAAGAACGGGTCGGAGGCTTGTGCGTAAACGCCCGTCTTAGATATTCCGTTAGAAAGTCAGCAGAAGCGCTTCTTTGCCTGACCCTACTACTCCGGCATCGTGTGTGTGTGTGCGTGTGTGTGTGTGTGTGTGTGTGTGTCAGTGAGAGAGAGAGAGAGAGAGAGAGAGAGAGAGAGAGAGAGAGAGAGAGAGAAAGGGAGTGAGTGAGAGAGAGAGAGAGAGAGAGAGAGAGAGAGAGAGAGAGAGACGCACTAGAGCTGATGGACGCGGGTGCGAGGTCTTTCGTCGCCCCCTCTCACGCTTAGTCACATGTTTAAATCACAAGTAGTCCTCTGTAACGGATTTCTGGCGAATGAAGCCCGGCAAGACAGTTGACGAGGAAGGAATGATAACGACTTTCAAAGCTGAAGCTCCTTTTTATTTGAAAACTGGGAATCCTGAGCTTCATTTGTCCCAAGAAAATGTCACATAGTTGTATAATCTCTCTCTCTCTCTCTCTCTCTCTCTCTCTCTCTCTCTCTCTTTCTCTCTCTCATGTGATATCATGTGAATAATATGTCATGACCAAAGCATTTCCACCTCACAGCTCCAGGATCTCCAGAACAGGAACGCCCTGAGATAGTGTTCCTGTCTTTGCAGAGTTCCACTTCATCCCTTTGGGTTTTCTCAGAGATCTCTGGTTTATTTAAATTTCCTGAAAAACAGATGGATTGGTGGCATTACATTGCCCTAGGTGTGAATGAGTGTGTGAATGTGTATATGCATTGTGTGCTACAATAGACATGCGTACCATTCAGTGTGTATTCCCATCTCACACCATGTGTTCCCAGGCTAGGCTCCGGATCCACCATGACAATCACTGACCACGATCAAGTGAATTCCGAAGATGAATGAATGATGGAATGTGTGACCACATGAAAACGATGTATTCAGGTGATTAAATCACATCTGATAAATTAAACCACGTGCCAGACATGTGATAAATTAACATGTGAAAATAAAAAAAAATGACCAATAGTGCATGTAGTGTCTAAAAAAACATGTCACGTGAATCATGTCATCATTATATAGAATGGGATTAATTTGATGATTAAAATGAAGATTTTTGCCATAATGTCAGTGAATGTATGCAGTATTAGCTTGAGATCAACATTACCTGCAGATCTGTAGTTGTCTCATATCACAGTTGGCATTCAGAACTGGCCATTGGTGTATGTGTGTTGGGGGGAGGGGGGTTGTGCTTTATGACAATTCTATCTAGACCCTAGCCCCATCTGTGCTTCATAAATGAGTCAGACTGCAAAGGCAGGTTGTACAAACCTCTTAGAGCTGCACTGGTCCATATTTTATAAAGACAAATCATGTTTCTGAACAATACAGGAAACATGCATCATTTACTGCTGTGACTATCGTGCATGTACCTGATATAATGTATAGAGAGGAAGCCATTTTATAACTATATAAGTACCACTTAACATTGTGCAGTATGAACACTGCAGACTTACTTTAACCATGGAAACACATACACACATCCATTTCTAGCTCTTTGTCTACTCTTGATTTGCTGTAACACTGATCTGTGCTGTACAAATGCCACAGTGACACATCTCTGTGTCTGAGCTGTCCACCGTGATGAAATCAATATCACACTCATTCTGATTATGTTACTATGCATGCCTTATTTCAGTTTAAATATTTGTCATTGCTTGTGTCATGTTTTCATTTTTCAGATTGAGTCTGCAGTTTTATTAGATTATACACTGAGCATTGATTTTTTCCCCCCAAGAATAAAAACAAAATATTTGATAGTGTTGTTTTTTAACTTTATATCATGTGATCATAACAGGATATTGACTTTATTTTTTTTTTTTTCAATAAATAAACATATGCAATGTATTCATCTCGTTGTGCATAATGGCTAGGTTAATGCCAAATATAACTGCCACACCATAAATCTTTCATTTTGAATGCCTCAAGGAATGCTTTATTTTTAGCCATATC
>JAFFST010054295.1:199644-211477 GCA_022414735.1 Noturus placidus
CTCTCTCTCTCTCTCTCCGTTCATGATTCTGCAACAGCATATGGGAATAAGAAGGAAACTCTGACTGGCAGCACAGTTAAATTAATGTGAAATTTCAGGAGAGGCTGTCACAAGGGAGGACTAGCATTAATTCTGCTCAAATCAAGGACCGGCATTCCCATTTTCCTCAGGCATAAATTAACAGTTCTAAAACAAGCCCATGAGCCAATGCTAAACAAAACCAAATGTGGCTAATGCCAAGTTAATTAACACAAACCCAGATGCTCAGTCTTTTGAATACTTTTACCGCCAAAGAGGGAATAGATATGTTTATTTTGACGTGAATGCCTCATGTCAGTGGAACAGGCATGTTAGCTCTTTTCAGCTGCTTCGCTCATTTAGTTTTAGCCGATTGTCCTTCTTGAACTATGTGATTAAATCCGGAAACTTGGCATCTGAAGACACCAGTAGCACTCCAATTATTATTGATGGAAGAATCTGTTGGCGGCGAAACAGAAATTAAAGGTGAAACTTGAGTCAATGAGAGAGGAAATCAAAGTCAAAGAAAGGGTCAATAAATCTGTTCAAGTGAGTATTTGTAATGCAAGAATCCCTTTCCTTCTTTAGTCTGAGGCAGGTGATCAGATTCTTGTCACAATCCATTACAAAGTTCATGTTTTTGCTTTTTTTGGAATGCTAGTAAAGCCAAATTAACAAGCAACATGATTCTGTATGCACTCTTTTGAAATGGGCAGTTTCATGGATCATCTGTGCCTTTTGGGGGTTTTCTTATACTAGAAGCCTACCCGCATGTTCACTCATTTCTATTTATTTTAAATAAAGTAATTAAGGGAATGTGAATGGCACACATTACTTACAAATAAGCCTTGATATTTGTTTACTTGGACAAGATCCAATTTAAATATGCAGAAAAATTAATAAGAAGCAAAGATGGCAACAGAACAATGCCTGATTCTCAGTGCACATACATATCATGGCAAAGTAATAATTTAAAATATATGTAACCTCTCAAGTACTAGCTAACTGTAATAACGCTGGGCATAAACATCAATATGTCTTAAAAAATAATAATATTGAGAATTATAAATGTTTCTTCAAAGCTACAAAGCTCTGGAGCATTTTATTTTGATAACTTTCTAGCTTTTTCACTCTTTTCGTTATTAATGACATGGATTACCAAATAAATTCCTTGTATTTATATATATATATATATAACCATATATATATCCATCCATCCATCCATCCATCCATCTTCAACTGCTTACTCCTTTTCAGGGTCACGGGGAACCTGGAGCCTACCCCAGGAGGCATCGGGCACAAGGCGGGGTACACCCTGGACAGGGTGCCAGTCCATCGCAGGGCACAATCACATACACACACCCATTCATACACTACGGACACTTTAGACACGCCAATCAGCCTAACATGCATGTCTTTGGACTGGGGGAGGAAACCGGAGTACCCGGAGGAAACCCCCGACACACACACACACACACATATATATATATATATATATATATATATATATATATAACCTTGAGTTATATGGACAGTAACATGTGGAAGTTGTGGACAGGATGCAAGCACTGATTTTTGTAGTAATATTTATTAAGGCATATACAAAACTACACAGCTCTGAAATGCAATATAAGCAATGAACCAAATATACATAGATTATAAATAGAAAACCTGATCAGGGGCTAATATACAGGTGCACACAATGGGTAGAAGACCAATGATATCACAGAGACAGAGACAGGAACAAAAGCAATACAAAAGCACGTGGCAAAGCACAAACCTAAGCACATGGTGAACTAACATACTTGGTGAACTAGTGTGTGTGCTGAGAGGGGTGATTTGATGCATGGACTAAATAAGTTATGTGATTAAATGGCATCCTGTTTTTTTGTGTGCATTTTCTTTTGTGCATTGAACAAGAAGACCATGAACTCCCACAATTCAATCTAATGCTGGCCAATTTTTCTCTCTTTTTTAATACATGAATCACTTCTCTATTCATCAGCTGATTTCCTACTCTAGCCTTGTTGTCTGTATTGCAGTCTGTATCTAAACCTTATAACTGCACATTCATACTGTTTTGTGATCCACTCTATTAAAAGTGGCTTCTTTAATCATGTGTTATATATCCCTTACTGCATTTATGGCACCCCATGTCATATCTTCTAATTACCCATTCATAAGATCAAAACTGCTTTCCAGATTGGCAAGCCAAACATTTTTTTAAGCCAAATAAGTACTTCATGCACCCTTCCCCAAAGCCTGGCAATACCAGCCACAGATCTGATAAACATTGCCTACTTGACAATTTATGGCCAATTGAATGAGGCCAGTCAGGTCATTCCTGCCAACTGCCAACTATATCTCATGGTTTGTACTATGGGTTATGTATAACTGGCCAGATATGATTTTGCATGAGTTTACATCATCTTTAAGTCGGAACTGGAAGAGTTTGCGTTTGGATGTAAGAGTGACTTCCCTCTTGGTGAACGCTACAAATACCTGGTGTTCATCATCTATCTGAAGTTTTCCAAAGCAATGCAGCTAGCCAAATCACACATCTTTGATTTGCATCGTTGGCTTTACAGGAGCAGTATGGCAAAAACCAAGCAGAGTTTATTTTAGTGTTGCTGTCAGTTGGCATGTCTGATCTTGGACTCTTGCACCAGACTACTCAAATCATTCTCTGGCCCAACTGCCAAACAGACTGCTTCACTCTCTAACTTGGTTATGCATCACTTGCCAGATTTGATTTTGCATTACCATACAATTCCTCTAGGGCTGCACTACAAAAATTGAGCCTATATGTAAGAGTGATTTTGTCCAAGGTGAACATTACAAATACCAGGTGCAATAACTTTTGTGTTGCTAGCTTTACAGAAGTATGTCAAACCAAGTCAGACTATTTTAATACTAACATTAACATATGTTGGCTTTCTGCTGTACAGTTCCAATGCAATTGAGGTATATGATCATTTCTCATATTTTCTCACACAGGCACTTCGGCATGTGGAGTCATGTGTGCCGGGAATCGAAATAATTTATCAATTTGTATAGCGCTTTTTTTTTTTTTTTACAATGGTACATTGTGCCATACCAGGGTTGAAATACCAACCCTACGATTAGTAGACAACCCGCTCTACCACCTGAGCCACAGCCACTTATACTACACAGGGTCACTGGGAAGCCTATACCAGGGGACTTGGGGCATGAGGCACAGAACAACATGGGTGGGGTGCCAACCCATTGCAGGACACACATGCTCTCACACACACACACACACAAAACTCACAATCTTCCACACACTACAGATGATTTGGAAATGCCAATCAGCCTAAAACACATGTCTTTGGAGTAGGACAACAGAGTACCTGCAGGAAACCCCTGAAGTATGGGGAGAACATGCAAGCTCCATGCACATAGGGCGGAGACAGGAATTGGATGTCCAACACTGGAGGTGTGAGGCAAACATGCTAAACACTAAGTCACTATGCCCCCTCCAAGATACATCATATATACCATATAAGCTATGCTTTATGGATTACTGGGAGTTGAACAAACTAATTATACTTGCAAAATGATGGTTTGAGGCACATACAATTATGATTCATAAGTTTGTACATGTTAAAATCAAAAATTGAGACAAATGGTTGGACTCCCCCTTTAAATTGCTATTAGGACAAAAACCGAAGGGAGGAGTGGCACTTATAAAATGAAATTAATTTATCATCAACTTGAAAGCAAACGCATTGTCATACTCTGTCAGTTGTTGGAAGAGAATTTCCTCTAAAAATTGTTCTCGATGTACAGGCACTAGAAGTGGTGCTCCAGTCAACATACGAGTGTAATCAACAGTGTCTGCTCTCAATGCTACAATAGCCTTTTCATTCCTACTCTCTGGCCACTTTAGGAAGCATCTAATAAAACCATAACACTCTTGGTTAAGTCATAAAACTTGCTTTTTAAGTGCTTCTTTGAAAATGTCCACAATTATTTATTTGTTTTTGTTGTTCAAGGACAAATAAAAGAACAGCTATTTGAGCAGACAGTTAAGGTATAAACTTCCCGAGGTATGTAACCATGCCAATCATCCTTGCAAAAATGTGACAATAAATGTCCTGACACTATATTTAGCTACTGTGCAGGCTGACCTTTTTAAAAGTTCCAACACCTGTCTAGGTCTTGTGTCATGTTTGCCTTTTGTTACACATCTGATTCATCATAGTCTGTACACCTTTACGGTGTTCAAACAGCATCCTTCTAGTTTTGTTATACACTATATCTCTAGTGCTGAAAGAAGAAACCTGTATTGTCCATCTGGTGTATTAAATGTTTGCTTGCTGTACAATTATATTTCTGAAAACTGAGACATTATTTTGTCTCAAGTAAGTATTGTGTAAATGTAGACAAACACAAGTAGACTCATCATCTGAGGTGCAACAGTTTTATTACAGAGAGAGATGAATACCAGATATAAGATGAGAGTGCTCTGAAGCACTACTCTCACATGCACTATATAAGTTTAAGATAAGGAGTGCTGGACATCTTCGAGTCTCAAAAAGGGAGTCCTACAAGGTTTGAGCTAGTTTGGAGGTTTCAAGGTGTTCGCAGATGTGCATACATTCCTGAAGACAATAACATGTTTGTGTCAATGTAAGAACGTTCTGTACTAATCTCCAAGACATGATTGCAAGCGGCATTATTTACTAATGGACATGAACAGAGTGAACAGAGCTATTACAAAGTAAGAAATTAATAATTTCACTCACATAAGCAGCACAAAGTGTTCATGTTTGATGGCTCCTTTTAAAGTTCTTGGGTTCAAGCATGCTTGCATTGATTTGTAATGTTCTGTATTTGGTTGGCTTATATTATTTCCTTCAATGTGTAGTGAACTCCTCAAATCTGTAGGCTCATACATGTTTTTGATCATGCCCAAGCTTTCCGTGAAGGTCAATTCCTGAGTTTTCTTCTGATATGACAGAAATTTGCAGCTAGCACATACCACTGGAATCTGTATTTTTGATATTTCTAACTTGGTAATATCAGTAGAGAGTGTATCACCCTGAGTGTCTGCTTGATCCAATGTTTCTATTTATATAAAAGCTATCTTTTTTTGACAACTACACAAATAGCATAATACAAATATAAACATTAAAAAGTGACAAGAGATTATCCAAGTATAACAACTGGAGAATTGCAGAAGTTAGTTGCATCTTGGGGACAGAAAGTCTCCAAAACTACAATCCGAAGTCAATGATATCACCACAAGTTGTTTGGAAGGGATGCAAGGAAAAAAGCTTCTACTCTGATCTCAAAACAAAAGTTTTATTGCAGTAAACACCAGAGGTGTTTTTTTGTGCACACAGAAAGGTAGCCATATAGAAAAGTACCTCCTGTCCATAGTTAAATATGGTGGTTGCTTTTTAATGTTTTGGGGCTGTTTTTCTGCCAGAGGACCTGGACATTTTGTTAGGATACATGGCATCATGCACTCTATCAAATATCAACAGATATTAAATGAAAACCTGACAGCCTCTGACAGAAAGCTTCAAATGGGCCATGGTTGGATCTTCCAGCAGGACAATGATCCAAAACATACATGATAGTAAACACAAAATCCTGCAATGTCCATCCCAGTCACCTGCCTTGAAACCCATAGAAAACCTGTGGGGTGATCTGAAGAGGAGAGACCACCAGCGTTTGAAGGATTTGGAGAGATTCTGTATAGAGGAATGGTCACTTGCCATGTATTCTCCAACCTCATCAGGCGTGTAGGAGAAGTCACAGAGCTGTTATCTCTGCAAAGGGAGGTAGCACACAGTATTGACTAAAAGGGTGCCAATAATTGTTGCACACATATATATATATATTGAGAAACGTGTGATTCGTTTGAAAATATCCTGTATGATATCCATGAGAGCAGAGTATTTTTGTGAATTTGTTCAACAAAATATCAAAAGTTTAAAGAATAAAGACAATTTTCCACAGCTTTATTGATAGATATGAGATTTTAGTCATCCCATGTAATATCAGTATCAGCCATCCTTGCCTGTGTGGATATCTCACTAGTCTGGTGCAATAAGTGAGTCTATGACAGGGTGTGATATGGACAAACATTTCATACTTCAGTATTTCAACTAAATACCTTGATAATTATATGAATATGGTGGCTGGTATGCAAAGATGTTCATGTGACATTTTTCTGAGCTTTGGCAAACTAATCTGATGGACTTTCCACCAACAAAGTGTCTCTTCTTCATTGTTAATTATAGCAGACAGCAAATAAGTGCTCATTTCAGCTTATATTGCATCTTTAAATTAAACACCTCGATCAGATAGTGTTGTATTGGAATTCATCATTTTGCAGAAGCTGTCCAAGGAGTTTTTTTCCCCCATTTTTGTTGGGGATGGGCCTGTATCTTCTTCCACATTCATGCATTCAAAAGGAACATCATCTTAATTTATAACATGATTTAAAAAAAAAAAAAAAAAAAAAAAACTTAATTAAATTAACAGATGAAGACCATAATGTTACAATTAATCAGAAGGGTGGACATTTTTGGTTTACTCATTCTACTCAGGTTTACCTTGCATGCCCTTATCTCCATCTCTTACATGACTCTGGCTTAGATAGTGGGAATGGTGTCTGTGTATGCAGTGTATCTTAAATCTTGGATCTAAAAAAAGATGTCACATTCAATAACTCTTGAGTGTCTGCATCTTCATACTTCTCATTAATGTATTCCAACATCTCATTTTTCAAGGACTTGGTCAGGTCAGACTTGTCCTTTTTGATCAATAAGAGGGTTGTGTTCAGAAGGGTCAGAACTGGTTTCAGGGACCACACACTGACATAGTCAGTGAATTCCTGCAGTGGACTTAGTTCCTTATCAACAGATTCCACAACATCTCAGTCTTGCCATGTTGGAATCAATTGCCATGCCATTCTGTCTTCATAGAGGACCTGCTTGAGTATGCTATCAATGATCTTCTCTCTGGCTCACTATCTTGCTTGGCATTTTGTTATTAGTACATGTACAGGCATGTTGGGATCTTTCTGTGCTTCTTGCAAAGGCCTGTGGCATGATTTTCTATAACAAGCATATACAAAATAATACACATTGTTATAACTACAACTACAAATGATCACATAATAAGAATTGTATATAATAACTGTTAGATTATGGCACAGATTCCAACACAGACTGTATTGTATTGTATACAATGTTGAAACGTAACTTTATTTTCTTGGAGGTATTTAATTAGGGCTATACACTGCATCGGGAAAGTATTCACAGCGCTCCACTTTTTCTACATTTTGTTATGTTGCAGTCTTTTTCCAAAGTGGATTAAATTAATTATTTTCCTCAAAATTCTACAAACAATACCCCATAATGACAACATGAAATAAGTTTATTTGAAATCATTGCAAATTTATGAAAAAAAAAAAAAAAACAAACAACAAAAAAAGCGCATGTACATATGTATTCACAGCCTTTGCTCAATACTTTGTTGAAGCACCTTTGGCACCAATTACATCCTTAGGAATTTTTTGAGTATGATGCTACAAGCTTGGCACACCTAATTTCGGGCAGGTTCTCCCAGCCATTTTCAGATCTCTCTTGAGATGTTCAGTCTGGGCTCTGGCTGAGCCACTCAAGGACATTCACAGTGTTGTCCTGTAGCCACTCCTTTGTTATCTTGGCTGTGTGCTTAGGGTCATTGCCCTGTTGGAAGATGGACCTTCACCCCAGTCTGAGGTCCAGAGTGCTCTGGAGCAGGTTTTGATCAAGCATCTGTACAATGCTGCATTCATCTTTCCCTCGATCCTGATTAGTCGCTCAGTTCCTGCCACTGAAAAACATACCCACAGCATGATGCAGCCACCACCATGCTTCACTGTAGGGATGATATTTCCCAGTTGATGACTGGTGCCTAGTTTCCTCCAGACATGACACTTGCCATTCAGGCCAAAGAGTTCAGTCTTTGTTTCATCATGGTCTGAGAGTCCTTCAGGTGCTTTTTGGCAAACTCCAGGCGGGCTGTCATGTGTCAGCTCTCAACCATGCAGGCCTGATTGATGGAGTGCTGCAGAGATGTTTGTTTTTCTGGAAGGTTCTCCTCTCCCCACAGAGACATGCTGGAGCTCTGTCAGAGTGACCATCGGGTTTTTGGTCACCTGCCTGACTAAGGCCCTTCTCCCCCGATGGCTCAGTTTGGCCGGGTGGCCAGCTCTTTGAAGAGTCCTGCTGGTTCCAAAATTCTTCCATTTACAAATGATGGAGGCCACTGTGCTCATTGGGACCTTACATGCTGCAGAAATGTTTCTGTACCCTTCCCCAGATCTGTGCCTTGATACAATCCTGTCTCAGAGGTCTACAGACGGTTCCTTGGACTTCATGTCTTGGTTTGTATTCTGACATGCATTGTTAACTGTGGGACCTTATATAGACAGGTGTGTGACTTTCCAAATCATGTCCATATTGGAATAAGGCTGTACCATAACAACATGTGGAAAAAGTGAAGCGCTGTGAATACTTTCCGGATGCACAGTATACCACAAATAATTACAATTATGTGACACAAATTACACTTTTTCAATCCACAGTTTTGATTTAAACGCAGTTCTGGGATAAGCCAGGAACAATTATCCAAAATACTATGCTAGTGTATCCCAAGTAAATAAATACAGTATGTGTATACAAAAGATTGAAATGCATCCATTTATTCACAGTGAGCATCTTCATCATGTTTGACACATTATCTGTTGTAACATAACTTTTTACTCAGGTAAGCCGCAATTATTCTAATGCTTTTTTCATGCTATATGAAACATTGTCCTTCAAGAAGAAGCCTGCAAGCATCTGGTTTTCACCTTGAAGGCCTTATTGATGAAACAATTTGCTTGTTTGATCACGCCTATGTCTCATATTTTGTATTTGTCTGCCTATCTTGTATATAACAAAGCTCTTATCTGCACTTGCACTCGTATGTAACCCTCATTACGTGACAAAACACTTTGCCGTACCATGGATGCAGTAGGAAGATGAAGGAGACGTCACGCCAGAGAAATCAAGGAAACTGTGAAAGCCTTTGATTTGATTCAGTTTACTCAATGGACTGCCATTGAGCTACCAGATCCTTATGGTGGATATTTCTGGCTATTCTAAATATTTTCTTAGGGACTGCCAGTTTTATTTTGCGAGCCGAATGGACCCCAAGCCTGACGAGAAGCAATGGCCAAGGTTCCTGCGGTCCGGGTTTTTCGGCCCAGCCCACCAGTGAACACAGCTTCTACTTGACACTAGATCCAGTGGACTTGAGAATGTAACTCCATTTGTTGGACTATTTGTGACAACGTTAAGGAGTCCAGAATCCAAGGCTGACCTGAAACATCTTTTGGGGGTTCAGCCTGGAAGAAAAATGACCTCCCACGGCAAGTTCCAGTTGAAAGCCCATGAGATGGCCTCCCAAGTCAAGTTCCTATCTGAGGTCGACGAGTCGGACACCCAAGCCAGGTACCGGTATGAGATTGATTCCACAACCAACAACATGATGCTTGCACCTGATTTTGCTGACATATCCAACCACGTTCTGTTCACTCCAGTGTCTGCTGACATAACCGACAAAGTTCTGCCATCCTGTTCTTCTGAGGACATTGCTCTGCCATCTGGTTCCACTGAGGACAATTATCTGCCTTACTGCTCCACTGAGGATGTCTCTATGACTTTTCGTTCTGCTGAGAATGTCACTCTGCATTCTCACCCTTCTGAAGCTGATGAATCAGCTTCCCACACATGGGTGCTGTCTAATGCCTAATGCCTGCCCTTCAGCTCCTTGAGGACAATGCCGGCCTCAGGAACTGAGGGTCTTTGAAGACACTTTTCCCATAATGCCAGAGGGAGGGTGTGTTTTCTGGTACTCCGGGAATAGCGCCTTTGGGTGTGTTCTGTCATGATTTCCTCGCACACAAAGCACTGGAGCACGCATCGCACTCCGAAACCCGAACTGCAAACTTTGTTTACATTCTACACATGCATCTGTTATGGTTCATGGCTTGTCTCCACCCCGTATTGTCATTGGTTGTTTCCCTTATGTGTCATCATTAGTCTCAGCTGCTTTGTGTTCACCCTTTACGCTAGTCATTTAAACCACTTGTGTCGTATTTTTTCATTGCAAAGTATTGCGTCAGCTTTCCCAAATACCAAGCCTTTGTTCTTTGTTTCTGTGCCATAGCTTTGATCCTTTTGATCCTCGTTTTTCGATTCTGTTTTGTCATGTTTATGCCTGTTTGCTGATTGCCTGACCATTTGCCTGATTGTCCATGCCTATGTCTCATGTTTTCGATTTGTTTGACTATCTTGTCTATAATAAAGCTCTTATCTGCACTTCAATCCGTCCTTACCCTTCATTACGTGGCAGGAGATTTCAGCAAAGATTTCCACTAGTTGGAGCAAGGAATTACCACTTGTCCTACACTTATTGTAAAGTTCAGATATAACCACCTGAGTTAAACATGTTAATGATGATATTTTGTTTAATTTATCTACCATTTTATCAAAGCTCTCATTCATAGCAGTATAGCAACCATGTGGAAGGTTATGGCATCTGTAAATTGTTGTGCCTTTTATAAGTAGACTGCTGAATGCATTCATATTTAATGCATTCTTGGGTTTGTTTTATCATTATTATTATTATTATGAGATAATGTGTGGTCTGGCCTTGTCGCAAGGCACTCTTCATACAATGCTTTGTGGTTTTGGAAAGTGATGGAAAACTTTGTGTGACACCTTTCTGTGTTCTGACTCGGACAAGAAAAACCTTTCATAACACCTTGCTCTCTTCTATATCCTCCTATCTAAACCCCAAATATATCCAAGTAAGGGAGGATACGTTCTTTTTCAGAACTAAATCCGTACTGCTGCCTGTGGTTACACTATTAATTTTCCCCATTCACTTTCCTGAAAACATTTGTGCACACTTTGTCCTCACTCAATCAAGGTGATGTTCATGGTTGGCTGGCCTTCACTCTACATGCTGAGTGTGCCTATGTTGCTACCTATACAGTATATGACTAAAAAAGCTGCTTTTACTGCATCATTCTGCAGTATCAATACCATATGTATTCATACTGTGGTGTAGACATGTAAACAGCACATCTTTCAGCCTTAATCTATAGTGAATTAAAGATAGGGATATCCACAAACAACCAGTGTTAAGCAGCACAATACAAACATATCTGTTAGTGTGAGGGCAAGGTTAGGGAGAGGAGAATTGTTTGTTTTACTTTTTGTCCCTCACTCATATTGATCATTTATTTATCTTCTTTTATTATTTATCTTCTTTCCATGCTAGGGGACATGCAAACAGAGAAACAGCGCATCCATGCACTTGGGAGTAGAACTAGGGGTCAGCTTAGTTACCTATGCTCCTTTATCTCATCTTCTATCTTTTTTTTTTTTTTTTTTATTCCATAATACATTGATTTTGTTTTTGACTGCTAAGACAGGGAGCATCCACAAATATTTTGGACATTCTGAACAATGATTATTTTGAAATATAGTTTGTCCATCTTGAGGAATATAAGAATGTGGAGGTCTAATGTGTAAAGGTATGTGTTTAAGGGTTAATTGTGACTAATGCCTTGAACTGCCAGTTGTCCTAACATACAGTGGTGTGAAAAAGTGTTTGCCCCCTTCCTCATCTCCTGTTCCTTTGCATGTTTGTCACACTTAAGTGTTTCGGAACATCAAACCAATTTAAACAATAGTCAAGGACAACACAAGTAAACACAAAATGCAATTTGTAATGA
>JAFFST010054295.1:212380-222420 GCA_022414735.1 Noturus placidus
ACCTTTAATAATAAACACCTACATTTACAAATTGCATTTTGTGTTTACTTGTGTTGTCCTTGACTATTGTTTAAATTGGTTTGATGTTCCGAAACACTTAAGTGTGACAAACATGCAAAGGAACAGGAAATGAGGAAGGGGGCAAACACTTTTTCACACCACTGTACAGTATCTCACAAAAGTCAGTACACCCCTCACATTTTTGTAAATATTTTATTATATCTTTTCATATAAGAACACTGAAGAAATAACACTTTGCTACAATGTAAAGTAGTGGGTGTACATCTTGTGTAACACTGCAAATTTGCTGTCCCGTCAAAATAAGTGACTACACCCCTAATTGAAAATGTTCAAATTGGGCCTAACTTGTTAGTGTTACAAAGTTTCAGGTGTGAATGGGGAGCAGGTGGGTTAAATTTGATGTCATCACTCTCACACACCCTCATACTGGTCACTGGAAGTTCAACATGGCACTTCATGGCAAAGAACTCTCTGAGGATCTGAAAAAAAAAAATAATAATAATAATAATAATAATTGTTGCTCTACATAATGATGCCTTAGGCTATAAGGAGATTACCATGGCCCTGACACTGAGCTGCAGCATGGTGGCCAAGACCAAATAGCGGTTTAACAGGACAGCTTCTTCAGCGTCATATCCAGAGGTTGTGTTTGGGAAATAGACGTATGAGTGATGCCAGCATTGCTGCAGAGGTTGAAGGGGTGGGGGGTTAGCCTGTCAGTGCTCAGACCATACGCCGCACACTGTATCAAATTGGTCTGCATGGCTGTCGTCCCAGAAGGAAGCCTCTTCTAAAGATGATGCACAAGAAAGCCCACAAGCAGTTTGCTGAAGACAAGCAGACTAAGGACATGGATTACTGGAACCATGTTCTGTGGTCTGAAGAGACCAAGACAAACTTATTTGGTTCAGATGGTGTCAAGCGTGTGTGGTGTCTACTAGGTAAGGAGTACAAAGACAAGTGTTTCCTACAGTCAAGCATGGTCATGGGAGTGTCATGGTCTGGGGCTGCATGAGAGCTGCTGGCACTGGGGAGCTACAGTTCATTGAGGGAACCATGAATGCCAACATGTACTGTGACATACTGAAGCAGAGCATGATCAGTATGCAGTATTCCAGCATGATAACAACCCCAAACACATCTCAAAGATGAAAACTGCCTTGCTAAAGAATCTGAACCAATAATTAACCAATTTTTAGTCACTACGCTACCTGGGTATACAGTTGGTGAGTTAGGTTTGTTACAGGAGAGGTGGCAGACATAGTTATCCAGATAGTGCTACAGTTTTGGAGGTGAGGTACTTGCCTGGGCCCTGATAAATGGCAGCAAATGTGAATTGGCAGTTTTAATGTGAATAATATGTTGAACATGGTTGGGAGGCTGTCTCTTTGGCATCTGACTGGAACATTGATTGAGAGGTTGTCTCATTGGCCTCAGACAGGGACTTGATGTGGAAGATTAACTTATCAACCTCTAGCAGGAAGATGGCTGGATACACCACTTCATAGGTCTCATGCTGGAGCTCTGGAGATGAGGTCGATACATTGAACTCTGGGTGGAGCTCGGCAGGGGAGACCATTTCATAGGTCCCAGGTTGGAGCTCTGGAGATGAGGTCACCACATTGACCTCCGGCTGGAGCTCTGTAAGGGAGACCACACTGTCAGCTTCAGGCTGGGCTGTGGAGGCTTCCCTGTCAGCCTCTGACTGAAGTTGGGCTGTGGAGGCTGCCTTGTCAGCCTTTGGCTGGTACTGTGGAAACGGCCCTGTCTGCCTTCTCATAGAAGGTGGTGAATGGCAAGACAGGTTTGTCCAACAGGTTGGGCCCAGGTTGGGGGTGAATTCAGGACTCCCGTAAACTTTAATTAAAAGTCCAACATACTCAACTATGCTACTAAGGCCGCTGGATCTCATGGCATTCAGGAGCTCTGTCTACTGGTGGGCTGAGCCAGTGAGCTGGGACAACATGAACGTCAGCTGCTGCTTCTCTTCAGGATTGGAGTTCACCAAGCCTGCAAAACAGAATTGGCACTGTAGGATATAACTTTCCATCTAAACAGAAAATACATCAAGAGGACTCAGGAAAGGCCACTGAGAATAAAGGATTGAGTTAGGTGGCGGCATGTTTATCTTGGCATGATGTTCCCTTTGCTCGCCCACTGCATCCATGGTGTAGGCGAGGTATTCTGTTATGTAATGTGAGTGCAGACAGAAGTAAGTGCAGTTAAGAGCTTTATTGGAAGAGAGGTATATAGACAAATCCAAATCATATGGCAAACTCATGGTCAAAAACAGGCTGGAATATTTAATCAGTCATGGATAACTTACCATGGTGCTTAGAGGTACGGTGGATGCAAGATCAGTACATAGATGTATTGGTGTCACCTCATACCTTTCTTTAAAAAAAAGAAAACTAATACATTTATGGCTGTACATATAATGACAGCAATCAATAATCCCTATGGGTAATTTCACAGTACAGCAATCAGACAGTGTGGCCTGTCTTTAGAACTGAATATGCATGCAAGACAATTTTCTACCATATACAGTGGGGGAAATAAGTATTGAACACATTAACATTTTTTTTCAGTATATTTCCAATGACTCTATTCACATTTAATTTTCATAAGACTTTGGTATTAACTCAAGAATCTGCACATATGCAGAAATCCAAACAATAAAGTCCATGAATGAAGTTATCTGTAATAAAGTGGAATGACACATGAAATAAGAATTGAACACGCGAACTGAAATTAATTTAATTCTTAGTGGTGAAGCCTTTGTTTGGAATGACAGCTTGAATGTGAAAGCTGTCTTGAATGAAGAAATTAATCGGCCACAGTTTTCAGGAGTGATTTTGTTCAATTGGATTCAAGTCAGGTGATTGACTGGGCCGTACCAAAGCCTTGATTATTTTTTATTTATTTATTTATTTTTGCCTGCAACCAATTGAGAGTTTCCTTTGCTGTATGGTTTGGATTGTTGTACTCCTGGAAGGTCCATGCACGTCTCATCTCCATCATACTGGTGGATGGCAGCAGATTTTTCTCAAAAATCTCCCAGTAAAGGGCTCCATTCATCGTTCCTTCAATTATATGAAGTCTGTCAGTACCATTTGATAAAAACAGACCCATTTTTTGACCATTTTTATCCAAACATGGTGTGTAGTATGACAGCCAAAAAGTAACATTTTGCTCTCATCTGACCAGACTACCAGTATTTCATAGATTTGTCCAAATGAGTAGTAGCAAATTTAAACAAGCTTTGACATGCCTTTTCTTTAGTAATGGAGTATTGCAGGGGGAGTGTGCATAGAGGCTATGGCAGTATAATGCATTGTCTATTGTTTTCTCTTTGACAATGGCACCTGCTGCCTCCAAGTGTTTCTGGAGCTCTTTCTGAGTGGTTCTTGGCTCTTGGGCTTCTCTTTTGACTATTATTCTGACTCCCTGGTCAGAAAACTTGCAAGGAGCTCCTGTAACTGGCCAGTTGATGATGGAGTGATGTTGCTTCCACTTGCGAATAATGGCCCCAATGGTGCTTACTGGAAGATTCAGAAGTTTTGAAATATGTCTGTAACCGATTCCATCAATATGTTTTGCAACAATAAGGTAGTGAAAGTCTCGGGAAGGTCTTGCAAAGGTCTCTTTGCTTTTACCATCATAAAATGTTTCTTGTATGCCACCTTGGTAACAAAAATACTTTTTATGGACCATCAATTTACTAACCCATCTGATATTAATTTGCACAGATAGGAGATATAATTATTTACGGATTTCAGCTGGTTCCAGGTCTTACCTTGCCTTAACTGCTTTTTCTTAGCGGGTTCAATACTTTTTTCTAGTGTCATTCCACTTTATTACACATAACTTATTTATGGATTTTAATGTTCTGAATTCTTTATATTTCCGGACTTCTTGAATTAATACCAATGTCTGGTGGAAATGTCATGTGAATAGCCTCATTGGGAATATATTTACTGAAACAAAAAAAAAAAAATCACTACAATGTACATTCACTACTTATTTCCCCCTCTTTAATTTCTAATTGGTTTAATACTGTTCATAAGTGTGTTAACTTTTCCCATCAATATTTTGTCATACCCTTTCATGGTTGAGGAATTATCAACTTGTCATATTTTATAATTGAAAACACTATGTATTCTCAACTTGCACAGAATTAATTTGGGCAATGACATGAGAGCTGACTGGAGAATTATGGGTCCCAGGAAGCACTCCCAAAGCAGATGCAATTTCATGCTGCTTTAGCACAAAAAAAAAAAAAAAAATCTTCATTTTGGTGCACAATTCTTTCTGCCCCTTTGGTTCAACAAAAGTCTTATTTTAAAACTCATTTTCAGAAAACACAGGCACACAGGCTGGGCAGTCAGACCCATTGTTACAGGTTGACAGTACAGTTAGTGTTTAAATTATCTCAGTGTTAAACAACACCTTCAGCAAAATATTTAGGCATAAAATTTTTCATGTTTTTCATAGTTGAGTAAACCTGTAGCATAAGCTCTGGTAGACAGCTTATTATTCAAGCTAGTAATTAATATTTGGACATTATTATTTATAAATGCATAAATAAAGGAATGATTCAATAACAAACAATATGCATTAACCATTATTAACACTGCGAGTTTTGTGTTTTTCACGTTAACGAATGAATCACTCAAGGTTTTTCCCCTGTTGTCTATGTTTCCATCATAATTAAAGCAAACCAGTCATGCATCTCACATGATAATATGGAATTAAACATAATTTAGACATGGTCGCTTTGCATTCTGATGGTCATTGCACTGACATCCATTTTTCTCAGTCATGATCCATGAGTACCATCATCCTCCACATAATTGGTGCAATCCCTGTTCCAAATTCACCTGATGCAACTCCTTAGCTGATTAAGAAGCCTGAATAAAATCGACTTGGTTGACCTCAACTATAGATAATAGTGTTGTGTCCGGGTCCACGTTTGTCGCATTTGAGACGAGACCGAGTCCTTAACCAGTCGGGGCAGAGTTGTACTGAAGTCGGAGTCCTTAATGGCCAAATCCGGCCGAGTCCAGAAAGAAATTAAATTGAAAAAAAGATTTGAAATTGCAATTGTAAACTCAACACTGAGCTATTAAATTAATATTTTAACCAATTATTTAAGGATAATGATACGTTTTTTCAGGTCTATTCAAATAATTATTACATTCATTAAATTATTAAGTTATTCAGTCAAATGAATGAGTGAGTTATTTTCTCTTTTTCTTTTGTTTAATTAACATTAATGACACAGACAGCAGCAGGTTTATTAGACTGCTGTCACTTTAAGACCTAATGAACAGATCCACTATGCTGTATTCACACACCTCCGATTTTTTTTCCACAACTTTTTACATTCACTTAAGCCATTATCGACTGTGTTTGCATACAATCTCGGTAAGACCTGTATTTTGACATGATGTGTGTGTGTGTGTGTATGTGTGTGTGTGTGTGTATTTATTTGACTGTCTGAGTGTAATAAGCTGCTAAATAGAACTCAATTTGGTACTCACACAATGAGGGGTTTTCTGTGCGCACACACTTGAAGCAGGGAGACATTCATTCATTCTTCTTATCAGGGGTGATTGTAGAGTCTATTTGGGCCCTAGGCAAAAATTATCAGGGGGCCCTTCCAACCAGAGTTCCTCACTATTATGTTATAATAATCTGACACCAACCAACAATGTACACAATCTAAACTTTTGTATTTATTTTAAATATTTACAATGATACAATTTTCAAACTGTGACTACAAAGAACAATACAAATATAAATAAATAACTAAATAACTTCAGGTCAAAAGACCATTAAAATTGTAAGGAAAAGTATATGCAAATATAGAACAAAAACAA
The DNA here is from genome assembly GCA_022414735.1 of Noturus placidus. Lineage (NCBI taxonomy): Eukaryota > Metazoa > Chordata > Actinopteri > Siluriformes > Ictaluridae > Noturus > Noturus placidus. The sequence goes on from JAFFST010054295.1 coordinate 218,284, forward strand.
CAAGTAAAATAAAAACAATATATACATAGTGCAAACTGTATCTCTACAAACTGATTTTTTTAGTTTTCTTAGGGAACTAAACCCACATTATAATCCCAGTGCTCATGGACACCCTTTAAGCATTGATTCTACAGAAGCTGCTTACAGGCCTTGGCTACTGCAAATGATGCCACAATGTCTTCTATATGTAAATAACAGCCGTCGTTTATTTACTGTTATACTTAAACAAACAATTGTCATTATCTGATCCATTTATCACCTGCTTTATTTTTTCCTCATTCTCTTTTTTCTATTTCTTTTTTTCACATCCTGCTGGAGTTTCTCTTCATTTACCTTCATTGATGTTGCTTTCTGAAAAAAATAAAATAAAATACCAACAAAAAGTTGACGGGAATGACATGAGGCCCCTTTCAGGAGGTTTCCGGCTATCATATCATTGCAAGGCGCTCATCGTCACTGCTGTTGCCACATTTTGAGACATTACTGAGGAGTAAAGTTTGTCAGCACTCGGGGGCTCCACACCGCCCTGGGGCCCGAAGCAGTTGCCTGCCTTGCCTGTTCACAAGCTGCGCACCTGCTTCTTATCTTAATTTTATGTGGTTATTTATTATTTGCCTTTCTTTTCATGTTATACATGACACATATTGACTTTCCGAGTTCATGTCTGAATCTATGTCAAGTTCGAGTACAAATTTACCCGAGTGCGTGACAAGTCCGAGTTTGTTCATAATTGGACTTGAAACCAGACTCAATTACGAGTCCACGATCGAGTGCCCCAACTCTAATAAATAATGACTATAATGACGTTCTTATTCTTGGATTACCCAAAATGAATGCTGAGTTTAGGTATGCATGCCCTGCCTCATCAACATGTAATAGTTTATATGTATATGTCAGGGTTTCATTTTGTATACTATTGTGCACCAAAATTATGTGGTCACCCGACCAATCACATTTACATTACATTTACATTTATTCATTTAGCAGACACTTTTATCCAAAGCAACTTACAAATGAGAGATACAAGCAAAGTGATATATCAAGCAGAGAACAATACAAGTAGTGCTACTATACAAGATCTACTAATTGAGTTCTAGAAGAAGAAAACTGCGCAGAGTAGAGGTGTAAGTACATTTTATTTTTTTTTTAATTAAAAAAAAAATAAATAAATATGAGTTTGTTAGGTGTTCACGGAAGATGTGGGTCTTTAGCTGTTCTTTGAAGATGGTGAGAGAATCTGCAGTCCGGATTAATGTTGGAAGTTCATTCCACCACTGAGGAACAGTTAGTGTGAAGGTTCTGGAAAGGGACATTGCACCACGCTGAGTAGGAACTACTAAATGTCGGTCGCTAATCGAACGCAGATTAAGTGTGGGAATGTAAGCCTTCAGGAGAGAGTTTAGATAGGAGGGTGCTGTTCCAGACAAGTTCTTGTAGGTGAGCATCAAGGCCTTGAATTTTATGGAGGGAAATGAAGAGGGGTGCTACATGGGTTCTCTTGGGCTGGTTGAAGACAGTGAGTTGCAGTAGTCCAGTTTTGCGATAACAAGAGCCTGGACTAGTATCTGTGTTCGATGAGGTAGGGTCGGATCCTCTTGATGTTGTACAGGGTGAATCTACAGGACCGTGCAGTTGTTGAGATGTGGTCTGTAAAGGTCAAGCTGTCATCAAGAGTCACTCGAAGGTTCCTGACCATCCTCGTTGGCTTGAGTGTGGTTTTGCCGAGCTGTACAGTGAGGTTGTGGTTGATTGAGGGACAGGCCGGGATGACGAGAAGCTCAGATTTTGCCAGGTTGAGCTTAAGGTGGTGTTCCCTCATCCAGACCGAGATGTCCGACAGGCAAGCAGAGATGCGTGCAAAGACGGATGGATCATCAGGCTGGAAAGACAAATAGAGCTGGGTGTCATCAGCATAGCAATGATATGAGAAGCCATGAGACTAAATCACCTGCCCTAGAGATGTAGTGTACATAGAAAAGAGAAGTGGACCCAGAACTGACCCCTGTGGGATGCCAGTTGTGAGTTGCTGAATTTCAGAAATACCTCCCCTCCATGATACCTTGAAGGATCTGTCAGAGAGATGTGCAATGAAAACAATTATGAAACAAGATGGCGCCCACTGTGGCAGATGTCTTTGCATGATCCTCCTGAAATAACTTACATGATAACATGGTCCTCGCAAATAACTTGCATCAGACAGACACTTCTTGTAATTGGAAAAGCTCAATACACACTCACTTTTATCTTTTCTTATTTGGATAATATGTTATGACCATATTCAAAATTTACAAGGCCTACCAATTCTGTTGCAGAGTGAACAGTGCAACTGAGGGTAATGGTAAATAGTCTGAACTTATATAATGCTTTTTAACCTTGGCAGTTCAACAAAGCACTTTACTCTGTTTCTCATTCATACACACACACTCACACACCAATGACAGCAGAGGTGCCACACAAGGCACTAGCCTGCCATCAGGAGCAACCTGGGGTTCAGTGTCTTGCCCAAGGACACTTTGGTATGTGGCTCGAACTGCCTACCCTTCCAACCACCACACATACAGAAGGACATAAGGATAAAACATTCTAGGCAAAAAGTGAATCTACTTTGAAGATGCTAAAATATGAAATTATTTTCATTTATTTTGGATTTTTTTTTTAACAGGGGTGTGCAGTCTTTTTTTATATCCACTGTCTAGAGTAGATACTATTTCTGAGAGTAGAGTATATCAGACACAAAAAAAATAAATAAATAAATAAATAAATAAATAAATAATTCACCACATGAGATGACTCATAACTAAATAAGGCCTACACATTATACGTGATGTGCACATGCAAAGTGCATTAACTACTAAAACAGGACAATAGGCACAGTAAGTAACAAAGTAGCACTGACCAGTACACAGTTCTATGCTAAATTCGATGCTGTGAATATAAACATAACATACCATGACATTAAGCAGATAAGCTTATACCATATGTGGACATAGCATTTATTGTGGTAGCAGCCAGCCAAAGTGTGTAATAGTGACAAGAAATTAAACATAATGTTTTATAAGTACAGTAGCAGCACAGGTACAGGTAGTCAGTACAGCAATGTGTAAAGACTTCAAGGGGAGGGGGATGGTGTTCAGTTCAGTGTGTGTGTATGTCAGTCCAGCCACCGAGTATTGTGAAGTCTGATATATTGGGGGAGAAGCTGTTACACAGTCTGGCCGTGAGGCCTGAATGCTTCAGTACCTATTTCCGGATGGCAGGAGGGTGAAGAGTTTGTGTGAAGGGTGTGTGGGGTCATCCACAATGCTGGTGGCTTTGCAAACACCAAGGAATTTGGTGTAATTGATGATCTCCATGGAGGAGCCATCAATGTTCAGTGGAAAGTGGTCGCTCCATGCTCCCTTGAAGTCAACAACCATCTCTTTTGTTTTGTCCACATTCAGAGACAGGTTGTTGGCTGCACCTCCTCTCTGTATTCTGACTAGCAATTCTTGCTGATGAGACCCACCGTGGTTGTACCATTGACGTACTTGGTGATGTGATTGGAGCTGTGCATTGCTGCACAGTTGTGAGTTAGCAGAGTGAACAACAGTGGACTAAGCACAATGCCCTGGGAGGCCCCCACGCTCAGTGTGGTGGTGCCGGAGATGCTGTTATGCAGCTTAATGCAGCTGCTAGAGTCCTAACTAGAACCAAGAAATATGACCACATCACCCCGATCTTATCCACACTGCATTGGCTACCAGTTAAATCTCGCATTGATTTTAAAATACTATTATTAACCTATAAAGCACTAAAAGGTCTCGCACCACAATATTTAAGTGATCTTTTGGTCTTCTATGATCCGCCTCGCCCACTTAGATCCACAGATGCAGGTTATTTGACTGTACCGTGAATAGTGAAGACTACAGCAGGGGGAAGAGCTTTCACTCATAGAGATCCACAGTTATGGAACAGTCTTCCATTTAGTGTTCAGGCACAGTCTCAGTGTTTAAGTCTAGACTTAAAATGTAGTTATTCACTCTAGCCTACCCTGACTAGACTTTCTATTTTGCTAATTCCCAGTCTTAACAATCTTTTCTCTCCCTCTCTCCTTTTGCCGAGCTACACATGAGTTTATGGAGATGTTGGAGATCCTGG
>JAFFST010054295.1:242838-279391 GCA_022414735.1 Noturus placidus
CCGGCATGCATCCACGATGTTGTGTGGATGCGCCGATGCTGGAAAAGCGTGTTGGTAATTACAAGCCCATGGGCTGCACAGAAATCTAGCAGCCTCCTACCGTTGTTATTGAGCTGATCTGGCCCATGCACTCCAATTACTCCAGACCAGGTGCCAGCATCATGACCAACTCGGGCATTGAAGTCACCCAACAAGATGACTCTATCCCGAGGGGCCACTTTAGCCAGCACCTGAGATAGGACCTCATAGAAGGCATCTGGCTCATCGGCTTTGCCTGCATCCCTCCACGGATGTTCATACACACTCACACACACTCACACACACACAACGAAAGACAAATACTACATTTCTACCAGCACTATATATACACCCCCAGTGTTCATTAACCAAAACAAGGCACAGGTGCCAGAATCCATATAACCCCGAGTGAACCCATGTGACCTGCAGTGGCTGCTGGGAAATGGAGTCCACCGGCACACTGGGGTGGAGCTGCTGAGGATAGTCATTGCAAGTGTTCGGTCACCAGAGGGCGTCAGAACCAGCCAAGGTGCAGTGCCACACCTGGCCAACAGGGGGAATCGTGACAATATTTTTTAAAATTATTATTAGTTGTTTGTTTATTTATTTATAGTTTTGACCCCCTGTGTGATAACGCTTTGCAAAGTGTAGTTGTAATGAGTCATTCTGGGTTATGCATTTGAATTGTCCAAGTGAACATTGGAGGGTATGAGGGTGTTGAGCACTGAGGTGTTGAGGTGTGAAACTGTTGCAGAGTCTGATGGTGGTGGTATGGATGCTCCTTGTATGATTGAAAAAAAAAAAAAAAGTATGATTGTTCAAAATATCTTGACTTGCTGTTTATAGTACAAATAACTTGCATTATGAAATTAATCACTAAATAAGTCAAAATGCTAAATCTTTACAGAGTGTTGGTTAATAATCAAAATATAATTTTAAAATGCTGTGTTTTTTTAGTACTAAATGGTGACTGGTAAATTTTCCTGTTAAATCATGGATAAAATCATTCCTGGATTATTAAGCAATATGTAAGGCAGGATCTTTTTTTTTTTTTTTTTTTTTTTTTTTTAATATATGCCGAGACATCACTCATGTGATATTTGTTTGGCCTTGACCTGTTAGTGCCCTATAAAGTGCTAAAACCTTTTTTTTTTTTCATGGTTTATTTATTCTTTATGGCTGAGATTGTGTGATGTCCCTGACCATTTCTGACAAGTTGAAGAGAACGTCTGTGAAGGATTTCTCACTTGTCATTTGCACTTTTTTACACTAACCTCTGCACATTAAAGTGCTACCCAGGACCCAGAACAATTTCACATCACATTTACTCAAACCAAAGTAAATAAAAATAAATAAATAAACTGTCTTACTTCCCTGTTTGCACATTCATACTTGGAAACATGAATTCCCACAGTGAATAAGGGGGAAAAAATATATATAATAATAATAATAATAATAATAATAATAATAATAATAATAATAATAATAAAACAGAATCCTATGTATGTTAGTTCTGTGATGTTTTACCATACAATAGTACTGCCTCAAGAGGATGGAATTAATCTTGTCATGGTTGTAACAATTATTCACCAATAGGATGAGAACTAGCTTAAGAATGCATTCAGTGTCCTACTGCATTGTGTAATGTATTGGTGAAATAGCATTGCTGTATCTGTCTAGATTTGTTCCTATACAAATCACTTTTGTAGCTAGAGAACTTTTTCTAATACTGACTACTAATACAACATGAATCTCACTGATCGGTCAGTTTATAAACCTTACTAATGTCATAATGTGTCTCTCAGTAATTAGATGTCCTTGTGAACTTGGAATGGATGCAAGTGCTGTAATATATAAGAACCGCAATGAAGTCCATCAATAATACTAAGAGGACGGACTGTTCTCAGTCAGAAAAAAATACTCTGACGGTTATGGAGAAGGGACAGCATTTTGGTTTTGACTTCATCAACACTATTAGAATTGCAAAAGCTCCTGGTCCTTTTCATTCTGCCTTGCTTGTAAATTCTAGCACAAATTAATGCACAAATGGTGCTTCAATTTGAGATGCATTCTTGATGACAATAATGCATAGATTTTTCATGTAAATATAAGAACTACTACTACTACTATAAACTAGAATGGCCAATCTCCCTGCCTGGTAACAGCTATTGTAATGAAATTCCTATCAAAATGAGATAATAAGATAGTGGTTGTGGTGAGATTGCTGGGTATCACTGCATTCCAATGTAGAAACTCTACATACAGTACCACATATAACCTGTCAAGATATAGCCTATCAGCGGATTTTCAACAATATTTCAAAAGTTTATCTATATTTAAACAATATGTCATAATCTATCAATCGAGTCCACATAAACTGATTTTGAAATTGTGATAGAGATAAGTTTTGATTAGATAGAGAGATGAGATGAGTTGTAGATTATCTACTATCCAAACAAGCTGAAAGCAAAAGGGGCATGTTTATAGTCTACAGGTCAATAATTGCTGACTGGCAGATTGTATACTATAGCAGAACTGATCAAATGGTAAATGGTCTGCACTTATAAAGCACCATTAAACCTTAGCGGTTCTACAAAGTGCTTTACATTGTTTCTCATTCACCCATTCACACCCACACACACACACACACACACACACACACACACACACACACACACCAATGGTAGCAGAGCTGCCATGCAAGACACTAGCCTGCCATCAGGAACAACTTGTGGTTCAGTGTCTTGCCCAAGGACACTTCGGCATGTGAAAGCATGCGGGCCATGGATCTAACTGCCAACCCTGCAATTAGTGAACAACTTGCTCTATCACCTGAGACACAGTTGTCCAAATGTCTGGAGAAAAAAATAAAAAAATAAAAAAATATGAAAAGTTATGAAATTATGTAGCAGCTGGATGCTTGCATTTTTCTTTTGCTTTATTTTATGTGAATTGTGCTTGTCTTCTTGGTTTGGGACCCAGAGCACATTATTGACCTTGAGATTCTGTAATATCTTGTAACTATGGCCAGAGTTATAGCTTACCTGTCCTCCAAAGCTTGTGATAGACCTAGATAAATCTCCTTTCATTTTTTTTTTTTTCAAAGCTGTGTTGAGTGTATTTCATACTCTCTGGAGTCAATTGGAACTGTCATCGAGGGAAGACACAAGAAACACCCCTTTAAAAGCAGAGATTGGCCTCTGGGTGGTGGACATAATCTTTGATGTCCAGATAATGCTTTGATATGCCAAAAGGGGGTTTTCCTTCTTATAAGCAATACTTAGACCAGTTTCCCACCTTCTTCAGATTCTACAAGGCTAATTTTGCGCCTCCCAATGGCATGAGTCAAGTGGCCATCTTCAAACACCTTTCCCATCATTCTGGATGAAATATTGGTTATATAAGTGATTCTCACCATCCCTGGTCTTATTCTCACTTACTAAAGGTATCCAGTCATTTCAAATGTACCTAGATGTTGACCAGTGTTCACAGTACTATATTACACATGCATCTAGTTTTAACTTTTTTCATTTTGACCTGGGCCTGCCCAATTTCATTTACTGTTGTCTGTGTAAATACTGTCAGACAATACATCACCATCCACTTCAATAGGAACACCTGTACAGATGCACATTCATGCAGTTATCTAATCACTCAGGAGTACAATGCAAATAATACTCCATCAGATAAAGGTCAAGAGCTTCCGTTAATGTTCACATCAAACATCAGAATGGAGAAAAATTGTGATCAATGTGACTTTGGTCATGGCATGGATGTTGGTACCAGAGGGACTGGTTTGACTATTTCATAAACTGCTTATTTTCTGGGAATTTCACACACAACAGTCTCCAGAGTGTTGCCACACTGCAAAAAAAAATAGTTCAGAAATAGTTTCAGCAACATGACAAAGAGTGCAAGGTGTGGACATGGCCTCCAAATTCCCCAGATCTCAATGCAATCAAGCATTTGTGGGATGTGCTGGACAAACAAGGACATTAGGATATTCTGCTAATATCTTTTTGCAAGAGAAGTCAGCACACTTTCAGAAGACTTTTGCCTTGACAATATTAGGCAAGTCGTTTTAATGTTATGGCTGATCCATGTATATTGCTGTAACTTGTGAAAACGGTATACTAGGGTGGGGTGTTTTTATATGCCCGTAACATATTTTTTCCCAGACACATTCTGTTTCCATCCCAAATCTAGCCTGGGGCACAACAAGTGTTACTGAAGACTGTGTTTTATTGTATTATTTCAGTGGAAGAGCACTGAACTTGTGTAAATGGCACAACATGGAGGGAGAGGAGTTATATTATGCCATGTATTATTTCTAAGAAAAAAGAGATTCTTTCTGCCAAAAAGAGAACTGAAAATCCAATAATGTGAATGAATCCGTTTACATTACTCACTCAAATATCAAGTGAGGCAGACAAATTGTAAAAAGCACATGTGGTATACACATTTATTTGGCAAGACACACTGACCACACATAGCACATGCATTGCTAAGTGGACCCGTGAAATATTTTATGATAGTCCCAAATGATTCTTTGTGCATGTTTATCATGACACACATACCTGTATATCACAGCTGATTATAAGTGTGTGAAATAACACTGTTTTTCACAGTAATTATTATTATGATTACACCATAATTATCTCCATATTTAACTGATGCAAATGTCAAATGAATACGCCCCTTACTGGATACCAGATGCAAGCATGAGAAACATGATTAACGAACCACAATCTATTTTTTTTTCCCCACATTTCTTTGGTACTAGCAAGTAAGGTACACTCTAAAAATACACTGGGTTAAAAACAACCCAAACTGTATTCTTTTTAGCCCAATGGCTGGGTACATATAGGACGGAACACATTTTGGGCTAAACTAACCCATCAAGTTGGGTTGTTAATTTTAACGCAGCAGTTTGGTTGTTTTTCCAACCAAAGGATTGCTTATTTTTTTACAAAAAGGCTGGGTTCTTTTTATTTCATAAATGGGTTAATATTTTCATGGCTATTTTTACCCTTTGAAAATGTCACATATACCACATTATAAACAAATATGTCAACATAGTATCTCTTTATTTATACACAAGAAGGTGTTCAGAAATGGACTGCTAGAGCTGCTGAAGTGGTGTTTATACATATACTTTCAAGTAAATGACTCAAATAAGTCATATATTTAAGACAAAAATGTCTGAATTTGATCAAAGGAGACATGTAAAACATCTAAAAAAATGAGTAATCAGATTACAATCTAGTGGGCGTTACAAACACGTACGCCAAAACTAACGAAGATGGCGGTGCCTTTAATGTCATGTGAACTGGACTGTTATCTCAAATTTGTTGCTTTTTCTATTGTACAAAAATGATTTTATGGATAAATATATTGATATGAACCTTGTTTCTCCAAATAAATCTAACAGTCTGTCTGGGTGAAAACTGCTACCTCCACCTTAGGTGAACTCAAACATTCCGCGCTGAATTGATTTGACCCAAGGAACTGAAGGCTGAGGCGTCAGGGTGGGGGAGGAAGTGCATTGATTAAACTATCAGTGAAAAGGCCCCAGCCACTAACCCCGTGGTTTGGTTACACAAAACTACCCAAAACTACACAGGATTGAGAAAGTAACCCAACTAAATGACCCAAAAGGATTAAACCATCGTTTGGGTAGAAAAACAATAACCCATCATATTTTAGAGTGTACAATCTGAGCATTGAGATATTGAGGTAACAGGTACAGGACGAAAAAGAGAAGGCCAGTATTGGTGTTATAAAGTAAGGTATAATTTTGACCTATTACTAGTATAAAAATATACTGTACCAGTCATAAAAGCATTTTATTTCCCATGCCCATTGATGTTATTAATATGGCAAGATTAGCATACTGTAATGCCTTAAATAATTAGGCATTTTTTAATAAATATATTTCCATTGAAGTTATTCACATGAAAGTTTCACTAGACATCAGTATTAACTCAATAAATCCGGATTTTTTTTAGAATTCACAACAGTAAAGTCCATAAGTAAAGTTATGAGTAATAAAGTGGAATGATAGGAACAAAGCATTAAACACGCTAAGTAAAAGCAGTTCTCCAAGGCAAGGTAAGGCAAGGAAACAGCTAAAATCCATAATTATTTATGCCTCCTATCTGTGCAACTTTAATAGCCACTGGGTGAGTTAATTGATGGTCTATAAAAAGCTTTTTCGTTACCAAGGTGTCACACAAGACACATCTCATGATGGGTAAAAGCAAAGAGCTCTCCCAAGACCATCGCCACCTTATTGTTGCAAAAATGTTGGTGGAATCGGATACAGACGTATTTCAAAACTTCTGACTCCTCCAGTAATCACTACTGGGGTAATTTTCACAAGTGGAAGCAATATCACTGTCATCAACCGGTCTCATCATTCTCGCAAGATTTCTGACCACAGAGTCAGAAGAATAGTCAGAAGAGAAGCCCAAGAGCCAAAGACCACTCAGAAAGAGCTCCAGAAACACTTGGAGGCAGCAGGTGCAATTGTCAGAGAGTTAACAATAGGCAATACACACCACTGCACATGCTCACCCCACAGGACTCCATTACTAAAGAACAGTCATGTCGAAGCTCATTTAAAGTTTGCTACAACTCATTTGGAAAAGCCTATAAAATACTGGGAGAGTGTAGTCTGGTCAGACGAGAGCAACATTTAACTTTTTGGCTGTTATACTACAGTGTTTGGAGAAGAAATGGCACTCCACATCACCCTTAAAACACTATACCAACAGTGAAGTTTGGAAGTGGAAGCATCATGGTGTAGGGCTGTTTTTAATCACATGGTACTGGCAGACTTCACATAATTGAAGGAACGATAAATGGAGCCCTTTACCAGGAGATTCTTGAGAAGAATCTGCTGCCGTCCACCAGGATGATGAAGATGAGACGTGGGTGAACCTTCAAACAGGAAAACGATACAAAGCATGTAGCAAAGGAAACTCTCAATTTGTTCAGACAAAAAATAAATAAATAAATAAAATAAAAATAAAAGCCAAGGCATTAGAATGGCCCAGTCAATCACCTGACTTGAATCAAACTGAACAAGATTTAAAGACAATATGTTTATAAGAATGGGGCAAAAATAACACCTGAATACTGCTGCCGATTGATTTCTTCATACAGGAAGCGTCTTGAAACTGTCATTAAATACCAAGGCTTCTCCACTAAGTATTAAATTAATTTCAGTTACCATGTTCAATACTTTTTACCGGTCATTCCACTTTATTACACATAACTTTATTTATGGACTTTAATGTTGTGATTTTTTTTTTTTTACATTTCTGGATATCTTGAGTTAATACTGATGTCTGGTGAAAATTCCATGTGAATAACTTAATTGGAAATATATTAACTGAAATAAATGTTGATGCATCCAATAATTCTTTCCCCGATTGTAATTGTACATATCATGCTGTGCTGCTGCCTAAATTAGTACTTGGCTATGCCACTGATGCATAGTGGATTAGTGAGCCACCAGAGAATAAACATTATTGGGTTCTTCAACATTCTTGTATATGTCCTTCTGGTTAGAGTAGATGTACCTTGCTGTAATTGTTAATTTACATTCAAATTTAAACTGCCATATTGAACTGATATTAATTGGATTCTGGATATATCAGGATGAAAAGACTCTTTATGCATGCAGTTCTGAGTATTTTGGTCAGCACCCAATTATCTTCTGAAGGCTTGATGTGGATCACGCTGTAGTTATGCAGTTGGCTGGATGATGGATAGCTACTGAGCAGCTAATTAGCAGAGCACCTGGTCTTCTTGCATTCAAAGAGAATGCTGACATCCTATTAATTATCATGCTGATCCAGAACTGATGTGAACATCAATACATTTGCTGCAGTTTTCACCATAAATCCTGGGAAGTGCCACTTAGATTCTAAATGCATGTGCAGTAATCTTTTTTTATGGCAATTTACATACACAATGCATTTACTGCAGTGTTGTTGAATTAGTAAATGCACTGATAGTCTGGCAGATGGAAAAAAAATACACAATTCACTCCTGTGTCATCTGTAAACGTGATTTATTCGCCTCTCTCTCTCTCTCTCTCTCTTGGTTTTCCTTCATCTTTTTTTTCTTCTTCCTGTGGTTATATCTGCAGAGCTTCTTTCTGAACCCCTATAATGGGGTTGAAGACAATAAAAGTTTCATCAACCTCCATCACTGTAAATTTAATAAAGGATGCTATTGAATCATTTTTGTTTTCTGTTTCAGTTATGATGGCATTAAATTTCAAAGGGCAGAAAATATAAAGAAGTCCGATACAGTGTGCAATCTTTTATCCCTTCCCCTGCTAGTGAAATCTATCAATAGCATGGACATTATGCTTTATAGATTAAAAGATGGCTGCAGCATCATATGAACACTAAAATGCTATTCATAAAATGCCATTCTGAGATTTTTATAGATTAACAAATAATATGCAGAAGGGCACTATTATTGTGTTGTGAGAGGAGTTGATTTATGTATATTATTATTGGTGGCATGTTTTATTGGGATCTACATAGGTCTCAAAAGTGTTGTTAAAGCAATTAACCCTCAGCAAACAGCGTAAGCATCGCTATATGATTGCTTAATTTCTTTGGATATTACATGGTAAAACATGCAGACAAATAATTATTGTCATGACCATGTCATAAATGCAAAAATAAGGAATAAGATCGCAGTGTAGGGCTGAAAGACAATGCCATTAACTTTATTTATTTATTTGTTTTTAAAGCCTATTCATACAGTTTATATTTTTGTTTGTACCTGTCAAATTCTACTGTAATTAGGTTGTTCTCTTTCACAAAATGTAAACAAATTAGTATGCTGATATAAGCCACTATCAAGCTACTAAAGGTGAATTAATGAATGGTTTAATGAATGTGGTCTTTTTTGTTCCCCCAAAAGTTATTTGCTGGACCACTCCCTTGTGCTGGCAATGGGAATATGAAAACCTCCTCCTTGTTTCTTATTTATATATCTATTTGTATCTGTTTAGATCAATGTAATTTGGAGATTTCTATTTATGTGTTTATATACAGTTACATATATATTCCCTCATTAAAATGTAAATCAATTTATAACATTTTTGACATGCGTTTTTATGGATTTTTTTTTGTTGTTGTTGTTATTCTGTCTCTCACTGTTCAAATAAAGCTACCATTAAAATTATAGACTGATCATTTCTTTGTCAGTGGGCAAACGTACAAAATCAGCAGGAGATCAAATACCTTTTTCCCCACTGTACTTGTGTGTTATTATGCTATATTGCATTTTTACAGGTTCAAATGTATCATACCCCTTTGTGTACAAAAACAACAACAAAAAAATGTTATGAATAATAGGAAATAACATAGTTATCTGTTGCTCATCTCCAGACAGCTAAAGCAACCGAGTTCACATTTCATTTTGTTGAAAGACATTTGAGTGAGGCTGTCATTTAGCAGGGATAGACATTAATGTAGGTAAACAAAGCTTTATTTAAAATGTTGGCAGACAAATTCAAATTGTAGGACAAACTCAGTAACAAAAAACAATTAGTGGTCAGGCGGACAGCAGACAGCATAGACGGGGCAAGGGAGATGATACAAAACATGAAGATTCATAACAGGACCAATACACAAAAATCTTACTTTACTTTCCATGCTAATGATAATATATAGTCAGCCGCTATATATCCAGGGTGTACCCCACCTTGTGCCCGATGCTCCCTGCAGCCCTGTAGGATAAGTAGTATAGAACATGGATGGATGATGGATTAGTCAGCACGGACTTACGGACTAAAAATGAGTTGCAGATTGTGGTTGTGGTACTGTAAAAAATACGTATATACATGCATAGTTCAACTGTTTTCAAATCAAGCACTTTGAACGTAACAATGCAGGATTACAGAAACTTGGATGTCAATTTATATCCCTAATGAACAAGCCAGAGATGATAGCGGGAAGGGAAAACTCCATGACTCAAACAAAACTAATCCTTTTCTGGACTGACACCGGATAGTGGGATTATAAATCATCACAGCACTCTGGCGTAGAAGAGTGAAGACACACAGTACTAAGTGTGGTGAAAGTATGTTCCGTATGAGCGCATTGTGATTAAGAGTCTTGGGATGAGCGCAGCTGTTTTTCCAAAGTGTAAATGCTTAAGACAGCTATGTGGGACCATGCACAACAGCAGAAAGTCAGTCACAAGTGCAGAAGAGTCAGTGAGAAGTAGAGCATCAGGATGAATCAGGCAGGTATGGAAAGCGAGAGGAGCCACAGCAGTACAAGTGTGTCAGGATGTGTCAAGATCAGGCTGCAAAAGAATACATACAGCTTGACCGAGAGAAAGTGAGAGAACAGATTATTATATATGTTCTTATCCTAACATGGTTTTATGAACATTGTTATATCACTATATTTAGAACATACCTCAACTCTAGTGCAATATTACAGCAATTCCATAATGTCTCAAGGCCAATCTCCTTACACATGAGGTCATAACTGTAGGAAATATTAAAATGGCTATGTATGCATTAGCATATATCATCTGTCAAAGGAACAACAATCATGCACAGTGAGCAAACACTGACATGTTGCTAGTACAATGTACAGAAATAGATGTGGGCCTTTAACAACATGTCTCAAGAACCTTATGATTATGCAACCCATTTCATTTTTTATTCATTTAATTTTGTATTTTTCAACAGGTATATACAGTATACATATCATACTGTTACATCCCATTATGCATATTTATCATATTAAGACTGCTACAATTATATTTTAATTTCTCTTTTTATTCCTTACAATTTTTTTTTTCTATCATACCACTGTTACATTTTAATTTCCCTATGCTGCAATTAATAAATATTTATCTTACTGTATCTTAGCTTAGCTTTTAAGGTAGGAAAATCTCAGGATGCAATATATATTAAGATTTTACCTTTATGTGCCACTTTGAAAGGCAAAGCTGTTCTAAGCACAGACGAATGTGTAGCAGAAAATAAATAAATAAATAAATAAATAAAATAAAAATACATTGAATAGGCCAGATCTTCCTTCACCGCAAGTTGTCCTTTGAGGACTCAAATCTCTCTGGAACTGTAACACAAAAACATCATGTTTGTGCAGTCTATTACACACTAGGTAATTACTGTCAACAAAGACTATGTACTGATGACCAGATGCAGCTGGTACTTCTTTTTTTTCCACACTGCAAATTCTGTTGTTTTAGAATGGCTTTGCGGTCCTTCTGGCTCTGCAAAATTAAAACCAATTTTTGCAGTCTATTACACATTTGGTAGTTTTTATCAACAAAGCCTATGCACTGTTGACCTGGTTTAACTGGTACTTATTGTTCTCCTGAAAGCTATGTTATTTATATAGGGATTTAAGTGACTATTCACTCATCAATTTCAGTCCAAATGTTATATCAAAATTTATCTGTGGAAAAAAAAGTTACTTGTATTCAGACTCATATAAGATAGCTGCTAAAGCTGATTTTCTGGATGACTCATTCACATTATTAAAATGAATTATCTGAATAGTACTTAAGGCTGTAGTTCTGTCTGAGGTCTGAGTACTGTTGTGTGTATTAAATTTTGAACTCTGAATACAGCCTTAAGACTATAGATTGTCTGGAACTGAGATTTTTATTCTTTCGCTACTTGTCATTGGATGTATAATATATGCCCTGTTAATGGAGCCTACCTTTTGTTCAGTATCAAGCAGCAGGATACCTTGACAAATCCTCAAGAACATCATGGATATGTCTAGAAGAATAGAAGTTGCTAGAAGAAAGTAAGACAACTCTTTCCAGTGGAAATGTGTCAGAAGGCCATCGTTCTGCTTAAAGGAGATATTCCATATCCTCAGCCAGAGTTCAACAGGACAACTATCGAAAGGATCAGATGAGGGATTACTCATACAGCAGTGTTGAAGAGGGTCCTGACATTTAAGCTTGTTTCCATTATATTGTAGTGCAAAACACATGTGGATTTCTGACCCTGTGGTTTTGTCAGTTCCTAAAATGCCTCATGGTTAGGGGCAACTAGTGATGGAGTTGTTTCTGTGTCAAATACTTTGTTGTCCTTCACCCTGTGGATACACATCTCGACATGACATGTCAAGAATGTTATACAGTCCACCACACTGACATCCTCCTCATATAGGTGTCCTGAATATTTTTATTTAATTAAATTTAGTACACCAACATTATGCGAAATTATGTTTTCCTGCCATGATAGCAATTTTATTTAAATTTCATGGGCACTCGCAGTGACTGCGTATAAAGCTGACATAAAGGTAATTCCCATGAATGTGAAATTTCTTCTTTACCCCATATAATAAGAAAAGGAAGTGTTTATCAGTAGATCAGTTGGACTTTGATGTTATCTGGTAGTATCTATAAATGCATTGTCCATACATACAATTTATATGTATGGACAAAATCTTTCTGTTGCAGCTGCACAGACAGATGCATAAAAAAAAAAAAAAAAAAAAAAAAAAAAAAAAAAAAAACAACACTAAGATCAATCTTGCAGTTAAAATAATAATAATAATGATAATAATAATAATAATAATAATAATAATAATAATAATAATAATAATAATAATAATAATTACACAATGTATCTAACCTACATAACTAAAGTTGTGTTATATCGTATATGATATAGTATATACATTACTTTTTTTTGGAGAGAATTGGAAAACAATTTACAATTAAAGTTTCAGTTGAAATTTTTGTTTACAATTTTGCATTTTGCCCTACAGCATCTATTGCACACAAGTGGATATACTCTGACTTACATACTTACTCTTGCTGTGGTCAGCTTGTCACTGTTGGTCCGGGGCAGCCATGGCCCTGGTGACACACTCCATCGTGGCAATTACTGCAGAATGTATCATGTGCCCAAACCCATGAAATACTCTAATGTAGCAAATCTAAGAATGAAATTATGTATATTGTCAGCTTACCTTATGGTCAATATCCTATCTATCTATCTATCTATCTATCTATCTATCTATCTATCTATCTATCTATCTATCTATCTATCTATCTATCTGTCTGTCTGTCTGTCTGTCTGTCTGTCTGTCTGTCTGTCTGTCTGTCTGTCTGTCTGTCTGTCTGTCTGTCTGTAAAGTGTAAAAAAAAAACAAAAAAAACAGGTGACTGCACAATGTGCAATATGCTGTTTAGGTTGTAGTTTTTTTTTTTTTTTTTTTTGCTGTTGTTGTTTGATTCTTGAGTACAGCTTTTTCAAAGTCATTTGTGAATAGTTTTCTTTCTGTCATTACAAATATCAATTTCATCTGCTTGATGTTTTAGTTGGGAGTGGTAAATATTTCCTCATTAAGCAGATCACATCTGCTGGATTTGAAGTAATGAGCCAGAAACTACAAACTGTACATAATTCATCCAATGAATTATGTAAATAATAAAACAATCAATGACTGGTTGTTGTTGATGACTATTTTCCAGCATGTACTGAAATACAACATCCCTCATATACCACAGTAATTTGCCAACAATTACATTTTTTTCTATTAAATTAATTTTAAAAGGTATTAGTATATATCCATGTATAGATATTTAATGTTGTTGTAAATATGTAATCACTTACATTAAAGCATCTATAAACATTCATTCCCTCATCAGCCTCTATTAGTTTCGCTCCTGAAGTTAATAAGACAAAACAATTCAGCTTGTCATATTCCCATGAAACTGTGAAGACACAGTGCTCTTGTGAAAGAAAACTTAAAGTTACAGCTTTACCTCTGACTGCTACAATACTCTGACACTGGAGACTCCAAAAATGTTAAATAAACATCAGGAAAAAAATAAATAAATAAATTAAAATAAGAATAAATTAGAAATATATATATATATATATATATATATATATATATATATATATATATATATATATATATATCAAATGCACACATTTTAATCTGTTTAGGTACAGCATCCACCATAAAGGCCCCAAAGAAATGATAATGTATTAGAATGGGTGTGTTAATATAAACCTTGCAGATGGACCTACTATCAGACTACTGTTAACCAACACCTTCTGACCAATCGGAATCAAGCATTTTAAAATCGGCACTGTTGTATAAGCAATATGACATGAGGAGGTGTGCTATAGCTTGCCTTTACATTTAACCACACCTTAGTTATCACATATGTCTTAAAATATATTTACATCAATTGTGCATCTCCTGTATATTTCCCATATATGAGAAGTCAGTAAAACGGAGAACATATGCATTTTCTGCTTGCTGCAGTGTGCATGAGGCAATAGTTTGAAATGAACTGCCTGATTAGTTATTCCTTAATTATTAGAGTTTCATGTAACATTGTTCTCTACATAAATTAACACACTCAGCTGAATGTGACAATGAGAAATATGACCTCTACCCATATGTTGTGTATAATTCAAGCTAATTTTACACTTTATTGCCCTTTATTATGACTCATTTAAATCTTACATTGAAACCAATCTGCTTATCAAGCTGTTTCTTAGTGTTAACAGGAACCTACGCCGACAGTACATTATCGGTAAAATGCTAAATAGGTCAGCTGCCTAATCTACACTGAGTGATGACGGGAAAAAAAAATCATGTTAATGCACACTTATCCAAAAAATGTAACCTTCAACACATCTCTTGTAAGTATGCTTCGAGTGATGGTGCTGTAGGTGAGTTTGAAACTATGTTAATCCCCTGCTGATGACAGAAATCCCCTGCTTGAAGTTGGAAGTTAATTAATGACAGCAATCACTTTGGAGGGAAGCGGAGGTAAGTCATTTTTGTATTTTACTAGCTGGCTCCCAAATTGAACGGATCCAAGTGATTAAAGTATGCAATTCATACTCTTGTCTTTATAGGTGACAAGCTGGAAGCTAGTCCAGTATTACATACAATCATGTTACCAACTGTAAAATGTTATGAAAAAATTATTAAGACTGAATATCCACTTTAGAAGAAGTGTCTATAACCCTGCCCATTGGTGCAATTATCCAATCAGCCAATCAACTGGTAGCAGCATACTGCTTAATATAATGCAGATACAATTTAATGTTAATCTCAAACATCACAATACGTAAGAAAAATGATTTAAGTGAATCTGACTGTGGCATGTTTGTTGGAGCCAGACTGGCTGGAGTTTTGTTGTTTTATTCAGTTTTTTTGCTTGTTTTTTTTGCTGAACCCCTGGGATGTTCACACACAACAGTTTGGTACACAGCACGAGTTTACACAGCATGTTGTCAAAATTAAATTAATTCATTTATTTAAAAATCCATTAAGCAGCAGTTATATGGGAAGAGACATCTTGGTGATGGGAGGGTCAGAGAGGAATGTCCCTATATAGCTTCTCATTTTCTTTAACTTGCCAATAATTCTGGAGTTGTACTGTGCTTTGTTCAGAAAATTACCATTTAGTTTCATATCAGAAGACGTTGACAATGACAGCAGACATCAGACCTCTTTATGTGGCATTCATCCTTTCTTTTTGAGAAAATGTGCTCGTTTATAGTCTATCAGTTCGACAGGATAATTATGGAAACTTAAATTTGATGATTCGTAAAATGTAGTTTGACATTCTAACTGCTTTTTTTTTCCCTTCCACTCATGATAATGAGAGATAACTTGAAGCCCTTAACTTGAAGAGTTATTATGAAGAATAAAGAGCAACATAGGTGGCAAAATATCTTCCATACACATATCCAGGCTTTGAGTTCTTTGTTTCTCTCACTTCATTTTCTTTTTTCTAAAAGACACCAGTCAATTAAAAAAAAAAAAAAAAACTGCCCACACTTTTATGCGGTAGAATATTCTGAGACTTCTAAATGAGTTTTAAACTTTGAATAAGACCCAAACTTCTTTTTTTTTTTAAAGCTATATGCTCACATCGGGTTAAGAGTTGAGTTAATTGTGTGTAGTGAGGATTTTATACTGGTTTTCAAATGTAACTATGGACTTCAGCTCTATTTAGGAGTTAGGTAAGTAAGTAAGTAAGTAAAATTTATTTTTATAGCACATTTTCCTCAGCAAAGCTGACCAAAGTGCTGAACTGAGTAAGGAAAATAACATAAACACAATAAAACTAAATAAAAAACAGACAGTAGACAATAGTAAAAATCCAAATTAAGATCAAAAATCCTGACAGAACAGATATGTTTTTAGTCTCATTTTAAAAATGGTTATGGAAGGTGCAAGGCGGATGTCCAGTGGCAGTTGATTCCATAGACGGGGCAGCAAGAGCAAATGCTCTATCCCCCTTTGTTTTTAACCGTGAATGAGGGACATGCAAAAGAAACTTATCAGAAGACCTTAGAAATCTGTTCGAAGAATGAGGTTTAAGAAGATCCGTGAGATAAGAAGGCGCTTGATTGTTAAGAGTTTTAAAAACAAACATTAGAATCTTAAACTGAATTCTAAAACAGACCGGGAGCCAATGAAGCGATGCTAAAATCAGGGTGACATGATCAAATTTCTATGCAAGAGTTATGTACAAAGGTGTGCCTAAGTGACGTGACCTTGTACTAAATCATGTCTGCCTTATTGTACAATATCAGCTGGAGAGAAGAATAGTGTAGCACCACTTAGACAGTCTGACAGTTTGTTGTAACCACAATATGTCATGTTGAAATTTATATTTTCGTCTTTAAACACACTAAAGAAAAAACAAACAAACAAACAAAAAATGCCACTTGACACAATACATAGACTCGAAACATAAATATGGGATTGTTATGTATTTAATTTATTTATTTTCCCTTTAAAGTCCTGGAAAATGACTCATGAGAGATAAGCAAATGAGTGCTCCGTGAGCTGATCCCTCAAATGTGTTTTTAGTGCATAGAATGAACAAAAATACTCTCATGATTTGAATAATTTGACAACTCTAAGTAGTGTAATATAACTGTGATGAAATCTCTTCACACTATTAACATTTTCACAATTTCCCCATTTAATATGTTGCATATAACATGTTCCCCATTTAATATGTTGAATGTGTTGCATCATGTGATATTCTGTAAGCTGTTGAATAATAATGGTGGAAGCCATATTGTCAAACTTAACCACAATTGCAATAAAGAACATTTCAATTCATGCAGGAAACCTCTGGGAATACGCTAGACTCATGATAGATAAAAATAAATAAATAAATAAATAAATAAAAATAAAATTATAATAATAAAAAATATTAATAATAAATTGTGTGTCAACACAAATTGCCGTTGTCAAATTTATATATTATCATATTAATCTTTAGTTTCCATTTTTTTTTAATTTATCTTACTTTTGCTTTTCTGAAAACACTGCATTGGACATCTCTTGTCAAGATAAATCTAGCAACTTGAACTGTACAAAAGTGATTTTAACGGACTGGTAAAAAAAAAAAAAAAAAAAATTCTGAACTCTTCCCACATAAATACTGACATATTTCTGGACTTAATTTGCCAACTAAATTCAGTAAAAAAATGAAATGATGTCTCAAATTTAAGTGCTTTTATTTCCATCAAATTTATTAGCATGTATAAATATTTGTATCAAAAGACAGTATCAAAAGTAAGTCAGTATGTGGTGTGGATTTAAGTACTACAGTGCATTTCATTTTCATGGACTGCACCAGACATGTCAGTTCTTGCTGTGAGATGTTACTCCACTCGTCCACCAAGGCATTTGCAAGTTCTCGAACACGTCCTGGGGGTCGGAGGAGGGGGGGGGGGGGCACACATGATTTTTCACTGTAAGGATGATCAGCTGTCCTTCCTGTCTCCCTGTAGCACTGTCTTATGTGTCTTACATTACAGCAATTTCAGTTTATTGCTATGGCCACCATATCTGCAGTCTTCATGCCTCCCTGCAGCAGGTCTATGGCATGTTTACAAAGTTGAGAAGGCACCTAGACATCTTTATCCTGGTGTTTTTTTCCAAGTCAGTAGAAAGATCTCTTTAGTGACCTAAGTTATTGTAACTGTGACCTTAATTGCCTACTGCCTGTATACTGTTAATGTATTAACGACTGTTCCACAGGTGCATGTTCTATATATATATATATATATATATATATATATATATATATATATTTTTTTTTTTTTTTATGATTCATTGAACAAACATCAAAAACATGTTAAAGTTAAACCCTAAAGTTAAACCCTTTCCAATAAAGATCAGTAATGCTTATTTGTATTTTACAAAATTATCTCTAAAATACAGTCGCTGAATAAAGGGACGTTTCTTTTTTGGTGAGTATATATACATTGTCCTTTCTGAACTTCACTGCATCTCTACTAAAGTATGAGGTCAGAGTAGATCCTAGTAGTGCTTTCACCTGTCAATCTCAGTCTTCCCTGTGGAATCTTGGCTGTCTAAAATGGTTATCTGAAACTCCCTGTCAGGCCTGATAAATATTGCTGACAAAAGTGTCTGACTTATCAGCCAGAATTCCTATTCCTAGTGTCGCTAGGTCCACATATAAAAACTTGCCAGTTAACTTTTAAGACTGTTAGAAGCTGGAGTAGATGCACTTGTATAAGATTTACATGGAACATTTACAATCACATCATGTATCCTGTTGGGAAAAATATCAGAATAGCATTCGTCATGGTTGGGTTAAATTCATCACCACATGCATCTCATACACTATAATGTTTTGTGAACATATGTGCTCTCTACAGGAGTTCTGTCCTTCATACAGCCACTTTAAGTTCCATTTACAGTTTTAATTACCTGGACATATCAATACCCCATACAGAGCACTATTAATCACTTTACCACATGAGATTCAGCTGTTTCTAGCTTTTGTAAAATGTTTGTTCGTGACTAAATTTGTATAGACATGTCCAGTTTAAATGATTCTGACAATTTTCCCATTTGAACGATTTATTTATTTATTTATTTATTTATTTATTTATTTATTTATTTATTTATTTATTTTTTTGATATTTCACAGAGGTTGACCTAGAAATAAATTATTGCTATGATGTTGTTAACCATCTTCTGCTACCTGCCAGATGTGTGTGGCAGTTACAATTGTTAATAACAATACAAAATGAAACTTGTGCACAGATTCAATAATGGCTGCACAGTTTAGTCCTAAATCAATACACATTTCTGAAAGAGAATAGAGAATAATGCAGAGAACAGAAAATACAGTAGAGAATAATGTCTATGTTCTTTAGTGTACTTTTGATTTTTGTGAGTCAAATTTCATTCATGTAAATAATATCTAATGTATTCATGAACAGTAAATTAAACATGTCTTACATATATTTTAATTAGAATTTAAAGGGGTTTTCAATATTAATAGAACATTTAACAGAAAACAAAGAATTGTGGATACTCAGAGTGATATTTATTTTTTGGGCAATCCAGGAATTATAGTTAGTGTCTATAGGAGGTGTCAAAACAAAGGCAGGCAAGAATGCATAGAACACAACCAACAAAAAAAATCAATCCATACTCAGAATCGGGCAACAGTAGAAAATCCCGGACAGTGGAAACACAGAACGAAGACTTGGTCTTAGCAATATGAAATGTGCATGACTTTGCAACACTATTAAGAAACAATAGTGTACAGTATACACAGACAAAGTAAGTCTATCTAACACAGAAGAAGTGGACACAGCTTGACCATGACCAGAGACAGTACCAAAATGGTGCTGGTCACCATGGAAACCATGATGCGAAGGTAGATATCATGACAAAAGTTATTCTTTTGTAACCTTATATAAATCATATGGTATTGAAACAAGCTTAAAAATTTAGTAAAGTACATTAATTGTGTGATATACTTTTCCAGGTATATCTGATTATAGAATATATGTGTTATAGAATTAGTTTCTCTTTTACATAAATCTCAACAAGAAGTACATTTCTAGTATTTTAAATTCTGTTTATCCCTAAAATTATTCCATTTCAATTCCACTGAAGTGCAGCACTATTTACTGAGTTAATAATCATTTAATATCATGTGCAATAAATACAATATAAAGATAATACATATAACAATAAGAATTAGGTCTACATAAGACTAATTTAATATTATCTTGAGCTGACAGGCTATTACAAGCCTCCAGTACCACTACATATGAAATCTATTTAAACAATAGTTTATAATAATCTATTTGTAATAATCTATTTGTTCATAAACTGTGTTCAAAAGCGTCATCCATATCAGTGTGTCTGGTCATATGGTTGGAGGTAAATGTCAGTCAATGAACAATGAGCCTTATCATCCCTCTTGGCTTGACTGATCGTTGTTCTCTGTTGAGCATTGTTGAAATAATCACTGATTAATCCAGTCGCTTATGTTTTGCTGGCAAAATTTGGCTTTTTCTTTTATTAGCATTCAAACATTACAACTTTGTAATGTAAAGCATATGCATATTGGATAGATTAATAGATGGTGTATAGACCACTTGCAAAGTCATTTATTTATTTATGCATTTATTTATTTATTTAAATGTATGTCCACTGTGCTATGGCATGAAACCTGAAATTAAACCAAAGCATGGTATTCTCTGCATGAGGAAATCACACTTAACTATCAAGCTACTAATTTAAATTGACCACTCTTTTAAAGCCACATTTCTGGACACTTATTGATCCAATGTGTTCTTTACAGAAAGCCAAGGCAATGTAATAATAATAATAATAATACTAATAATACTACTACTACTACTACTACTACTACTAATAATAATAATAATAATAATAATAATAATAATAATAATAATAATAATAATAATTTTTAATATTCTGTTTATTTTGACATAAGCATACAGTTGTGCCCAAAGTTAGAGTGATCATAAAAATAACGTTATTTTTTTTAATTATTTATTTAGTACTGTCCTGAATAAGCATTCTAAGATAACAGATGTTATCAAGATAATTGACATGATTAAGTTTTGTCATGAGCAGTTACATTGCCCACTGTTCTTCAGAAAAATCCTCCTTCAGAAAAGGTCCTGTACATTCTTTACTTTTCCAGCATCTTCTGCATATTTGACCCCTTTCCAGCAGTGGCTATACGATGTTGAGGGACTCGTACACAACTATTACACAAGGTGCAAACATTCGATGATGCTCAAGAAGGTAACACGATACATTAAGAGCGAAAGATGATGGAAACTTTTGAAGATAATGTAATTGTTACAATTTATGGTATAAATTGTTATTATTTTGTCTATATATATATATATATATATATATATATATATATATATATATATTTATATATATATATATATATTTTTTTTTTTTTTCATTAAGTACTCCCCTTCAGTACCTAAATATGTCTCCCAGAAGAAAAAAAATAATCATGTGAAAGTAGACACTCAGTACTTTATGATTCATTTATATGTCATTTTACATGTGGTTCATTTACACATGATTCATTAATTGATTCACATACTCATTAATTTGTTTATATTGATTGGAAATGTCTGATAAATCGATTTCTTTTCCGTCGGAAGAATAGTGTAGGGTGTCTAGATTTGTCCATTCTCTGTGTCATTGTGCTTAACTAATACATCCAATTGTGTAGCGCTAAGCGCTAGCTTGTGTCTAGTTTGAGCTAGTGTTTAATCCTCAGTCTGTCAAAGTGATTATTTCTTTGCCCATTACTGTTTCAGTACAGAGGAAGCAATGTGTTTGGAGAAATGGACTTTCTGTCTGTATTAATACTACACGGGTTTGGGGCTGATCTTTTTTCAACAGTAATGAGTGTAACTACATTCAATATACACTTGTTATTTACTGTTCTAGGGTCAGGTTAATGAAGAAAAAAAAAAAAAAAAACTAAGTTACTGAGATGTATCAATGATTCTATAAGCAATAGCACACCACACACACACACACACACACACACACACACACACACACACACACACACACACACAAAAGTACTTTCACAAATTTGTCAGAAATATGGTGACTGAAAAGGTAATAGGTACATAAAAAAAAAAAAAATTCACCCGAGCACAGAGAACACAGAGCTATCAATACATACATTATTAGACAAATGTATAAGTGACTACTTTAAAACATTTTGTTTTTGACATCCAGTCTTTATTGTCTCTTTTATTTCAACCGCCCAAATATACAGAACATGACATTTGGCTCATTTTGGGCACAAAACTGGTAAAAAAAATAAATAATACATGGCATGGTTGTTTCACTTCCTGAGGTTGGGTTGAGTTTGAGGTCAAATCAATTTCGTGCGGAAATTGAACCGTGCTAAAGTTCACTTGGAATCGGCCCAAGACCACCATGCTCAGATTCTCTTTCTCTTTTTTTTTTTTTTTTTTTGACCCAAGTGTGATTGTCTTGTTCTCACCTGCCTAAATGTGTGATATGCCTATGTGTGTGAACATTATATGTTGTTCAGTTTTGTGTTCACATGCTTTTGTTTACTATGCCATGTGCTTTTGTTTCTATTCTTGTCCTGTCTCTGCCACTGTTCTGTCACTGGTGTGTTGTTTCCATCTGTGCAGTGATATGCCTTTGTCCATGTATACCCTGTCTCAGACCAAAGTCGTATTATGCATTAGAGTTAATAATTCTGAGCTATTTTCCAAGTTTATGTATTCAGTGTTTCCTAGCTTTGACCCTTGTTTTTGTTTTCGTTTCTAATTATGGATATTCCATGTTTATGCTGTCTGACTGTTCGTTGGCCTATGCTATGGACTAAGTCCTAATAAAACAAATGCTGACTAAGCGCTCTTCTTTCCTGTCCTCGTGTACTACAGGTTATGTGTACATGATATGAATTATGAGAAGATATATCCTCACGCTAGATGTAATAATTAAGGTTTTGATTTGTTTCATAACTGATATATATTTTATATGAAATATACTGTATGTGTGCTCTGTTCTGTATTGCTCTGTTCTGTATTTCATACTGGTAGCTGCTCAGGATGTGTTTTTGTGAGCATAGCCATGGTAGTCATTTTTTTATTTTTCCTTTCTTTTAGCTGGTTCCAGTGTTCATTTGAGTTTAACCCTGAAGCAGTATCACAAGTAGGGATTTAAGACATGAAGTGACAGAATCAATGTGTATCATTTGACCTGTCAGTTGAATCAGGAAGAAAGAAAAACATGAATGCAAATGCAACCTAGTTTCTATAAAATAATATACAATCTTCTGAAGTGACAAGATTACATTTTTATTTATTTAGATAATATATACAAATTAATTCATTAATCGGGGGTGGGGTCTTCTTCTTAAAATACTGACATTTTGAAGCAGATATAACATTCGTTTATATTAGATAACAATTTTTTTTTTCTTTTTTTTTTTTTTTTTGAAAGAAGTAGAATTGCCCAAAATATGTGGAATTTACATGAAATAAATTAAATGAGCTTATACACTTACAGGCCATTTTAATAGTAACACTATAGCAACACTTGTAGTTGAAGTTTTTCTAATATTCACCTGTCGAATCTTAGTAAGCCTGCACTCACAGTAGCCTCAGAGTCTTGTTATTGGCTGACAGGACAGGAATGGAACCTGCTGCTGTAGTATTCACCTCAAGTTTCAACATACTGTGCATTCTGACATGTTGTACATTTTCTCATAAGAAGTCATTTCAGCCTGTAGAACTGACATTGATGTTTTTTTTTTTTTTTTTTTTTTCACACCATTCCTGTTGAGATTGTTGTTCGTTTGAGGATATTAAACCCAAACTGTCAAACCAACAATAATGCCATGCTCAAAGCCACTGAGATCAGACATTTGTCAGAGATTTTTCCCCATTCTCATGATTGATATGAACAATACCTGTTATAACTTGTTGACCTGTATCTGCATAAGTTAATGCATTGTTCTGCTGCCACATGATTGGCTGATTTGATAAGCATGAATGAGCAGGTGTACATTAGTTCCTATATAATTGTCCAGTGATTGTTTATAGATTGTGTATAGTTTGCATATAGTGATTGTGTATAGTTTTCACTGGTGTGTGCTTTTTTTGGCTGATTGAAAAAAATAATAATTTATTAATTAATAGGTTTAACACAGATGTATTTGTGTATATATTGCATAAATGTTAATTGTGTAATGCATGTAAGCATTATTAAAATCATTAACTAGTTTATTCTTTATGAACTGTATATGGTAAATCAGAATTAAATAATAATAATAATAATAATAATAATAATAATAATAATAATAATAATAATAATAATAATAATAATAATAATAGTACGTGTACTAAAAAAATGTATTTCAGCCACAGGTCATTTGGCACATACTTACTTTTTGTTCTCAGTGCAACAGGTACAGTGAAGTTTGCTGGCCATTTGTTCTAATCAGCCTGGAAGCAGCTCCTGATGAAGCCGGGCCAACTGAAGCTTTCATCTTGTGTGCCAAACATACAATCCAAGAAGCCTGTGAGAAACTCTTTGGCATCACGAGCATGAGGCCTGCAGGCAACACAATATGATCTCACATGATCTTTCAGGAACAAACCAAGCTAAGTCATTCAAAGTATACAGCATAAAATCATGCATATAAAACCTCATACAAATCCTTTATAATTAAGTGTGCTTTGCAGACTTATTCACTCATGGAAGGGCATTTCTCATATTACATTTTTGCAAACTGGAAAAAGTCCATGTGTTCTGATATTTTTTTTTTTTCATTTTTTTTTTTTGGCACCCCTGTGAATTCATATGAGAAATATATATTTCTATTGACATTTATTATTATTATTATTATTATTATTATTATTATTATTATTATTATTATTATTATTATTATTATTAGTGTTATTTACTACAACTGGGTGACTAGGAGCATGCCATTGTTCAACCTTCCTGTTTCACCTAGGTATAAATATGAGGTAACACATAAGCCAAATGCCATTAGTCATTCATAACATTCAGTATGACAGGTAATATAGCCGTGATGTGTGGCAAAAGGTTGTTGATCTTCACAAAAATAGAAAGGGGCCATTTCCACTATCAGGGCAATAATTAAGAAGTTCCAGTCAACTGGAAATGCTATGAATCAACCTGGGATTGGTCTATATTGTGTCAATGCACTGTGAAGAGGTTCAAGTGACCAAACAATCTCCAAGAATCACAGCTGGAATATTGCAGAAGTTTGTTGTGTCTTGGGGTGAGAAAGTCTCAAGAACTACAATCTGAAATCACCTACATCACCACAAGTTGTATGGAAAGGTTTTAAGAAAAAAAGGCCTTTACTCTCATCCAAAAACAAACTCAAGCATTCACTATGACATCATGGACTATCAAATATCATCCATCCATCCATCTTCTATACCTGGAGCCTTTGTTTGAGCCTGAAACCTGGAGCCTATCCCAGGAAGCATCGGGCACACCCTGGAACGTGGGGTACACCCTGGACAGGGTGCCATCCATTGCAGGACACAATCACTTTCACATTCACACACCCATTCATACAGACACTTTGGACATGCCAATCAACCTACCATGCAGGTCTTTGGACTGGAGGAGGAAACCAGAGCACCCGGAGGAAACCCCCGCAACACGGGGAGAACAAGCAAACTCTGCACACACAGGGCCATGGCGGGAATCGAACCCCCGAACCTGGAGGTGTGAGGCGAACATGCTAACCGCTTTGCACACTTTGCGCCACGTTGTGCCTGCCTATCAAATTTCAACATATTTTAAATGAAAATATCTGTGATATCACTAAAGTGAAAATATCTCTGCTAGAAAGCTTAAATTATGCCATGGTTGGATCTTCCAGCAGGACAATGATCTACAGATTATTCTTCTTCTTTCGTAGCGGTTTATGTCTTGCTAGACGCGGGGTCCGCTTGCTTGCACGCCATCCTCCACTTCTTCCGGTCCTGGGCGTCTTCCGGGGCAATGTTTACTATCTTCAAGTCTTCTTTGAGCCTGTCCATCCAGCGCTTCTTTGGCCATCCTTGTGGCCTGCTGCCCCCAAGATCTAATCGTTGGGCTGTTTTCGCGACCGAGTTCTGGTCGCTGCAGACAACATGGGTGTACCATCGGAGCCTCAATTCGAACATCTTGTCCGTGATTGGCGTCATGCCCCACCGTTTCCTAATGTCCTCGTTCATGGCTCGGTCGAGTCGCGTGAGACCTAGGGACCACCTGAGCATCTTCATTTCCATAACATGAAGAGCTTGCCCATGCTTCGTCGTTGCCCGCCAGCACTCTGACCCATAAAGCACCACCTGGCTCACGACAGAAATGTAGATTTTTGCTTTGAGGTAGAGTGGCATTCTCTTGTCACATAGGACTCCGGTAACCTGGCGCCACTTCATCCATGCTGCATTGACTCAAGCTCTAGCATCTGGGAGGGTTTCACAACCCAAGGTGACGAGGGACCCAAAGTATATGAATTGGGTGATCTTGGACAGAGGTTTGTCGTCGATATTGATAGTGCCCTCGGTCTGAGGGCCACAATCACGGTATTCTGTCTTTTTGATGTTCAGGCGTATGCCGTTCTTTGATAAGCGATCTTTTCACGCTTGTACCTGATCTTGGAGGGACAAGCTGAATTCTGTTTCTGATAGGCTCACATTGTCTGCGTACAAAAGGCTCAATGGGTGGGGTGGCTGCAGGTTGGCCATTGCAGTGTCCATGCAGAGGATGAATAACAAAGGAGGGAGGGCCAAGCCCTGGTGGATGCCAATGGTGATCGGGAAAGCTAGCGATGTTCCCACAGGGCATCGCAAAGCGCTACTGACGTTGCAATATAACAATTGGGTCCATTTCACATAAGCTTCTGGGACACTGTGAATTCTGAGTGATCACCTGATAAGCTTGTGAGGGACCCGGTCGAATGCCTTTTCCAGGTTCAGAAAGACCATGTGCACCATCTTGTTCTTCTCCCGGTGCTTCTCCAGCAGCAGCCGGGCGGTGTGGATGGCATTGGTGGTTGCAGAACCCTTAACAAAGCCGCATGGATTCAGGGAGATTGTGACCATTTGTCAGATACGGTTGTCCAGAACACGCTCAAAAATCTTCATAGCGTGGCAGAGAAGTTGGATTGGCCGATAATGTGTATACTCGGTGGCGTCCCCCTTGCTTTTCCAGGGCAGAGTGATGCTCGTTGTCCAGGCCTGGGGAGGGTTGTCTTTGGCTGTGACCCGATTGAAGAGGGCTGTGAGGGATGTAACTCTGCGGTCACCCATAATCTTCTACACTTCGACTGGTATATCGTCCGGTCCCGTGGCTTTCCCATTTTTCATTTTCTTCAGTGCAAAAGAAACTTCCGCAATGGTGATCAGCATGACGGGCCTGGAGACTGGGTCTACAGATGGTATGGGCGGGGTGGGAATTCTTCATTACTTATTTTGGTGAAGTAGTTTGACCAACGTTGAAGGATATCCTAGGGGTCTTGCAGGACCTGCCCATTCACATCCTTTATTTGCACAACGTGGTTAGTATCAACATCTTGTTTTTCTCTGTGTTGGGCCTTGATGAGTTGCTAGATGCATTTAACCCCCTCAGGGGTTTCGAGCTGGTCGTACAGGTGCCGGTAATGTTGGCTTTTTGCAAAGGCCACCACCCTTTTTGCCGCCGATTTCAGCAAGCGGTATTGGGCAAAGTCTTCAGGTGTCCGTGATCGCCACCAGGTTCTGAAAGCCAGCTTCTTTGCTTTTATTACTTTTTGTACCTCCTCATTCCACCACCATACTTGTTTGTCGATGTATTTTCTTCACGGTTTTGTCAAACCAATCGTGTCCTCCGCAATTGCATGTACACGATTGACCATCTCAGACCACAACTCTTCCACCGGCTAGTCAGTGTTCACTGAGAAGAAAGATGAAAGCGGCCACCAGCTCCTCCTTACGTTCCTTTACTTTCCACCATTTGAATCGCTCTGTTCACGTCCGACACTAGAAAGGCTTTGGTTTGGTAATTTTCGTGTCCATGATGAGTAGACGGTGCTGGGGGGCCACAGATTCATACGGTATCACCTTGGTGTCTATCACCAGCTTCAAGTCTCGCCGCTGGACCATCCAATAGTCGATCTGAGCTGCATGGTCACCGCTGGCATAGGTGGCCAAATGCAATGGCCTCTTCTTGAAAAATGTGTTAGTCACGACAAGGTCGTGCATCTCCGCACAGTCAAGAATGTGTTGTCCCTTGTTGTTTCTTACGCCGAGGACGCGTCCATCGTGGCGCTGTGGGTAGCTGTCCCTTTCCTCTCCAACGTGACCATTTAGGTCGCCTGCGATTAAGATATGTTCTACCGGGGCGATGCTCCATATGGCCTCGTCAAGCTTCCCCCAGAAATTGTCTTACTCCTCGTCACTGCAGCCCGTCTATGGTGCATAGCAGGTGACCCCGTTAATGGCATCTGTTCCAAATTCAATTCTGATGGACATTAGCTGGTCGGATGTTTCCTTGATTCGGGTATTGGAGTAGATGCTGGCTGAGCACTATGGCCACCCCATTTCTGGTGGCTTTCACACTGCAGTAGAACAACTTGTACCATTCTCTAATCTCCGCCGCTTTGCTTCCGGTCCACTTGCATTATTGCACGCAAGCTACATCTATGTTATGCTTGTTGAGAGCCTGTGCCAATTCTCGGCTGCGCCCAGTCAGAGTTTCGATGTTGAATTTTCCAAGTCATAGGTGGACTCGCCTCTTTAGCCCATCCCATCCACTGACGGGAACTCCTTGCCCACTTCTCGCGTCGCTCGGGCGAGGGCAGTGCGCATCACCTTGGGGTTATGCCCTAGCTTGGTTTAAATTTCTGGTTGGCATGTGCATAAAGATACAAAGAGGAATTATTTGACCGACGTGTCGCTCCACCTGTCTCCAAAGACCATCACCGTTGGCCAAGTCCCGTAGGACTTTTTTCCAGGTGGCACCACGAGGAGGTGGTGATTGGGTTTTGCCAGCCCACAATGATCTAAAGCATACATTAAACTTAACACAAAAATGCTTTACTGACTACAAATTTAAGGTCCTGCCATCGCCAACCCAGTCCCCTGACTTGAACCCATAGAAAACCTGTGGGGTGAACTGAAGAGGAGAGTCCATCAGCATTGACCTTGAAGGATCTGGAGAGGTTCTGTATAGAGGATTGGTCTTAGATCTCTTGCAGTGTATTCTCCAACCTCATCAGGTGTTATAGGAGAAGATTCAGAGCTGTCATCTTGGCAAAGGGAAGTAGCACAAAGTATTGACAAAAACGGTGCCAATAATTGTTGCACAATTGAATTTAAACCTGTGTTTTGTTTGCAATTGTTAATATCAGAGCAGAGTATTTCTGTGAATATGTTTAACAAAAGATCAAAAGGTTAAACAATAAAGACAATTTTCACAGCCATATTTACCAAAACTTCCAATATTGGTGATGGGCACGTTATGTCAAAATGCAAATCCTTATTTATTTATTTATTTATTTATTTATTTATTTATTTATTTATTTATTTTAATCCAGATATTTTATAGTTATTAACTTGTTTTTGCTTACATCATGTATGACAATTTGAGAAAGTTGTAGATGGTACACATAGTGCTTCATAAGGGTGTTCATAAGGGTGTTTAAATGTAGATTGTATCAACATCTTATAGGAGTATGGAACTGAATGCAGTCCATTTGTATTAAAAGTGTTATGGAGCCCCATACTGCATAATATTCCATAATTATAGCTACTAATTTTGGAAACTCATGTTGCAGCCAAAAAATATAATATTTTAATGTCCTCTAACTAAAGTGTTCTTAAAATCTTATTAATTTAAACTTTTATGTGTGTGTGTGTTTTACAGCTTTTTCAAAGTGCTGTTAGTAGAAATAAGTGAACTTGCAAAATATCTATTAAAAGAAATCCAATAACAGTAATCAGTCAATTTATAATGTGGTCATTCCATCTCAAAAAA
Source organism: Noturus placidus (assembly GCA_022414735.1). Lineage (NCBI taxonomy): Eukaryota > Metazoa > Chordata > Actinopteri > Siluriformes > Ictaluridae > Noturus > Noturus placidus. Next base: position 272,760 of record JAFFST010054295.1, read on the forward strand.
AAAAATCTCGGGTGGGGAAATAGATACAAACATTAAATGTTCACAAAAATTAGTCCTCTGTAGTAGCATTCTGCTGTAAAAATTGTGAGTCGGAGATTGGAGGTAAACTCTGCAGGACAGAAGACCTCAAGGGCAAGATTTGAAGAACCAGCCTCATCTATCATGTTAGTACAGATCTACGGTTGGTATGTGTGAATAGATTTTATCCAAATATGGAATTACAGTGTTCAGTTGGGTGTGTTACAAATGTGCAGTGTCATAAACAGAGCTATGGTGTTGTTTCTCCTGTGATAAAAGCAATATTTGACTACAGTCCAGAAGCATCGGTTACAGAAAATTAGAAAAAAAGTATAGTAAAATATACAGGTACAAAAAAGGAAACGCTCATGATATTTTCCAACATCCTTATTCAGGAATCTGCATATTAACCTTGGTTATTTACAAAATAAATTTTTTTTTTTTTTGCTTCAACCTTGAGTTTGCAGGATAGGATTGCCAAGTTCCGGCAGTAATTTAATTGCTATAATAACCAGTAGAGCAGTTTTAATTATTGTAACCCCCTTGAGGAAGCATGAAACCGCTATATATACCACAACACTATGTTTCCTACAAAGTTTTGCTGGTGCATTTGACCTAGCAGGTATTTGCCCTTGCTGTAAAATGCAGCCGAAGCCCATGAGAGAACACAAAATGAATGACTGGTGTGTGTTGGGGGAGATATGTGATAAAATGCACTGCATGGAAGGAATAAAGCCACTTTAAGAAGCATACTTACCATATCCTCAAGACACTGTGAGTTCATTACACTGCAGCATTAACGTATCATCAAAGTACCTAAATGTTTTATTTTATTGAGTTATAAAATATTTTTTTTTTTTTTTGCATTTTAATTGTATTTTTAGATTTGATCTCACAATGTTATAGAATATAAAATGTCATGTCTCGATCATCGAATATAAAGTATTCATTAGGGAGTATAATGCGTAAAATAAAATATAGAGCACAATAAAATGAAATGGGTATCTTAATATTCTGTAACATGGATAAAATGTCACTCAATATTCTACGTTCTGTGACTATCATAATTATTTAAAATTGTGTGACATTTAATTACGAGTGATGGTTGTCATAGGATGCATTATTACTCAATGGCTGTAAACTGGAGGTCTTCAACAGGGGTTCCGTGACCCCTAGGGGGTCCGCAGAGGTACTGCATGGGGGTTGTGAAAGTTTTGGTACCAGTTTGATATAACACAATTTCATACTATATATATATATATATATATATATATATATATATATATATGTATTATATATATATATAATTAGGGGGTCCCCGCTCCATTTCGCGATCAGTTTGGGGGTCCTTGGCCTGGACAACATTGGAGACCCCTGCTGTTAACCATCCATAGAGAGCTGTAGTACAAATAATGTGCAGCATAACTGAGGATTGTTTTAAATGTTTTCATAAAGTAGGAAATAAAACACGACATGACATGCCATTATAAGGAAATAAGTTGATGACAAAGATTAATGATTTTTTCTCCACTTCTTACGTTCAGAATAGATGTCTAAAATCTGTTTAGAGACGGTGGTGTCAAAAGTGGCAGTGTGAGGCATAACACTGAAACAAAACATAACCATTGCATGTCTAGATTAATCACTAAAAGGTAACTGTTTTCTCAATGCAGTCATGTTAGTTGCTTATCCAGACATGTAAGCAAGGCATTTTGTGTAATTGGACCTTTACATTTCAATTAAAAAAAAATATATATTATTATTATTATTATTATTATTATTATTATTATTATTATTATTATTACATATTTACTTCCATTTACTAAATCATGGCCAATAGTGTATGTCTAATGGTGTGGCTGTGGCTCAGGTGGTTGAGCGGGTTGTCCACTAATAATAGGGTTGGAGGTTTGATTCCCGGCCCGCATGACTCCACATGCCAAATTGTTCTTGGGCAAGACAATGAATCCCGAGTTGCTCCCAATGGCAAGTCAGTGCCCTGCATGGCAGCTCTGCTACCATTGGTGTGTGAGTGTGTGTGAATGGGTGAATGAGACACAGTGTAAAGTGCTTTGGATAAAAGCGCTATATAAGTGCGCCATTTACAATTTACATAACCAAACTGGAAAAAGGTGTCTCACCACATCTACTTGTAGAGTAATCCACTAACCCAAACATTAACCTAAGGTCACTGTACAAGGAGATAATACATAAGAACAGCATCAAACATAATGAAATGCATCATACAGTAACTAAACAGCAAAACACTATACATAGTAGGCCTGGAAATACTGTAAGAAAAGATGTGATATGAATGAGGATATGGTAGAGGTGTCACGAAGAGTTAGTGGATGAGTATTCCAGAGTTTCAGAGCAGCAGCATTGAATAATCTTCCACCCATTGGTGAAAGACCATGAAGTTGTTAAAGTTAATAAGAAAATTGTATACAGAATGCAGACAGAAACAGGTGACCAATGTAAATTATAGAGCAAATGGGGTAATATGATCAGATTGCTTGACTCTGGCAGCAGAATTTTGAGCAAATTGTAATCTAGTGATTGTTTTAGCAGAAAGCCCAGTAAGAAGCAAGTTACAGTAGTCGAGATGAGAGGTTATCAAAGCATGAATCACAGTTTCAGTGTCTTTAGTGCTGAGAGCAGGTCACAATTGGGCAATATTGTGAAGGTGGTAAAATGCAGTCTTGGTAATAGAACTTGCATGAGATTGAAATGTAAGTGACAAATTTTCACGATTGTACATAAGGGAGGATGCAGGCACAGACTTAAGTTTAAACATTTATTATATAACAAAACAAAACCATAACACAAAGACACTAACACTAATCCACTCAAACATGGAGGCAGGAAACCAACACTAAGAATAACCACCAACACCGAGACACTGAGACAGAAGTCTAAACACAACGAAAAACAAGGATTAAATGAAAAACAGGACTATTTATACCCACACCCAAACATCAGTGCTCATTAACAACAACGTGAAACAGGTGCAGGAAAACATGTGACTAATGAGCAGTGGCTATTGAGACATGGAGTCTGCCGACAAACTTGGGTGGAGACACACACAAAATCGTAAACACAGTCCACGTGTTTAGAACCGTCATGCCTTCTGTCACCAGCAGAGCAAAGGTGCAGTTCCAGCGTACAGCCACCAGGGGAACCGTGACACAAATCAAATGTTATACCTAGATTTTTTAATAGTATGAGATGAAATTAATGTAGCCCCATCAATAGATAAACTCAGTTCAGCCTTTTTTTTTTTTTTTTTTTTTTTTTTTTGAAAGGGACGGTGGACCAAAAACAATAAGCTCAGTTTTAGCATTATTAAATTTTAAGAAGTGGCTTTGTAACCAGATTTTGATGTCAGCGATACGGGCATTCAACGAGTCCAGAGGAATAGCAGAGATGGAGTGAGCTGATATGTAAATTTGCAAGTCATCGGCATAACAATGATAGCTGAGACCATAACTATGGATAATCTGACCAAGAGGTAACAAATAAATATTGAACAGAAGTGGTCCAAGAACAGAGCCTTGATAGACACCTTGAGAGAGAGAACACAAACAAGATTTGAAGTTATGGATCGTAATAAAATATTATCTATCAGTGAGATATGACATAAATCAAAACATAGCACCACCCATATTCGGAGGTCATTAGTCATTTTTTACAGTGCTGTTTCAGTGTTGTGGCCTGATTGAAAAACAGATTGATAGGGATCAAGAAGATTGTTAGCAGAAAGAGGAGCTTGTAGCTGTGAGACAACTATTTTTTTTCAGGCACTTTAGAAATAAAAGGGCCATTAGATATAGGTCTGAAATTATTCAAAACAGAAGAATCTAACACTGGTTTCTTTAAAATAGGAGTGACCATAGCCATTTTTAATGATAGCAGGACAGGGCCAGAAGAAATAGAACAGTTAATCAAGTGAACAATAGGGGTTGAGATTACAGATAGTCATCTATTAAGAAGTGTGGTAGGTGCTGAATCTAACTAACAAATAGATGAGCTAGTTTGAGCAGTTAGGTTACTAACAGAGGATGGACTAGTGGAAGTAAAGTTATAGAGGCTGTGTTTTATTGGCTGAGGTGAAGACCAGTTAGAGGAAACATCTGATGAGTTTAATGAAAATTTTTCACAAATAGATTTTATTTTATTTTCAAAAAACTTTGGAGTTGCAAAGGCCAATCGAGTCAATAATATGTTGTGTTGAATGTTTAATTAAGTTTGAAGTTTGTTAATAGTAGAAAATAATGTTTTAGGTCTACTTTTAGCAGTCCTAATGATGGAGTAGTAGTATGCTGTATGTGTGACATTAAGAGCATACTTGTATTTCAGCTGGTGAACACAGACATTTTGGAAATGCACCTCAAGGCCATTTTTCCTATACTGGCACTCAAAATGTCTGCCAATTTGTTTAAGGAGTTGGAGCTCAGGTGTATATCAAGAAGATGCATGAGATGAAGATACCAGCTTAGTTATCATAGTGGCATGTTTGTCCAAGGATTCAGAGATCGCAGAGTTGTAAGTAGAGAGAATGGCAGAAGGACAAGAGAAATCAGAGTAAGAAGACAGAGAAGATGCAATAATGGAGTCTGCAAAAAACAGAGGATCGACAGATTTAACATTTCGATAATTAATAGTAGTAGAGGGAAATCAAATCTAACTGTTTATTAGTTTATGAACAGTTTATTATCAGATATACCAATTGGTGAGTAGGAAAGTTGACAATTTTTTACAGGACTTAAATAATCCAAAGTTAGTGTAAGGTCACTGGCATTAGAACAGACATAGAGTCAAAATGTATATTGAAATCACCGAGCAGGATACAAGAGGATACAGCATAAGCCAGAGTGAGTAGTTCATTGAGTAATCTAACAGAGGCTTAGGAGGATGATATATGAATATGATCAAAAGATTTCACATTATGATTTTCGGTCATGACAATTTTCATAACACTGCGATAGACAACTGTAAGGCCACCACCCCTACCACAGAGACATCGCTTAGAGAAATATTTATGTCCACAGGGAGTAAGGAGGTTTAAATGAAAGTGGTCATTTGGTATCTGTCAGGACTCTGTAAGGACTAACATATACATTTGTGTACCTAACTAGTTCGCACTATTGCTATTAATATTCAAAGTATTTAATTTGCATATATAAATATTAGTGAGAAGAAAATGTCTGTCAAAACTGATAAAGTACAAGAAGTATGAAAATCCTAACAATGATTTCGGCTATGTACCACAATTCGCTATGTCGGGAAGTACCACAATTCCACTGTAAGTTTCCAGCACGTGTCAAAGTCTTACACATTAAGACAAATATGGATACATAATTTATTATGTGAGAAATTGGTAATTAAGAGGACCAGAGAAGTCCGTAGTAGACATTTTGTCTCCACAGATATCATTCACGGTGGTTGATGATGCATAAAAGAGTGGGCTGTGCCTTTGTTGTTAGACTGGAACGACTGCTCTCTACTGACAGCCAGACCAAGCATCTGGGAGAGAACACAATGGCCAGAGGTTGAAGTAACTGATGAGGACAACATGGATGTTGAGTGTTGCTTCAGTGCCACGATTACGATGCCAAACCATAACCACCACCTTTCAAAATAGCATGTGAGAAAAAAAAGGTGCAACAGGAGGTGATAGAAGAACTGCGAAAGAGGCTGGAAGAGGTTACACAGAAGCAATCATTTGGCTTAGAGAGGTTTTTAGCATCAGACGTTGACATCAGATCCTATTCCAGTCCCCGGTTGCACGAAAACCCTTAAGTGGTATGACTTAAGGGTACCTCTAATGGGATTTCTTCAAGAGCGTTGCAACAAACATTTTAACAGTCACCCTTACCTAATTGTTTATTCGAATCATTCTACGATGGTTTCTGGCAAAGTCCAGCAATAGGAACGCGACTGCTGTAGTTACAAAATCTCCCACAATAAACAGAACCTAAAAACATATTTCATCTATAAAACATATTTCTTCTATCCTATTACAGCTGTACTACAACATTTCAGTTATGGAAAACAGTAATGGTACTGAAAACAAGAAATGTAAACTAAACTGGACCAAAGACAAAAAATCCATTATTTTAGAAGAATACGGGAAAAGATTAAAAAAAAAAAAAAAAAAAAAAAAAAAAAAAAAAAAAAAAACAACCACCAAAGCCACTTTAATCCATCAATCCCTCATGTGCACATGACTAAAGCCTGACATGAGATAAGGGGGGAAAAAAAATTATTCAAGAAATCTTGCTGTCAAGCGAGAGTAGAATAAGTAATGAAAAAATATGAAAACATACTTGTGAGTTCCAGAAAATAAATAAATACCCATAAAAAGAAATTTGGAAAAACTGGTGAGTTAGCTACATTGAAGATAATTTGATTTAGGTGGCTGGAAATTTTGGATCAAAAATAATTGCATGTTTGGTTTGATACAGTTTTCCAAATATTTTCTTGTGTAAATGAGGAGTGCCACCGCCACAAGACCTCGGGAAGCAGATAAAATAACATTGATGAGTTAAAGGTGTGGCTACATAAAGGAGTGGCTACAGGACAACTCTGTGAATGTCCTTGAGTGGCCCGGC
>JAFFST010054296.1:27720-53267 GCA_022414735.1 Noturus placidus
GCTGTACACTCACTACTTTACATTGTAGCAAAGTGTCATTTCTTCAGTGTTGTCACATGAAAAGATATCATTAAATATTTACAAAAATGTGAGGGGTGTACTCACTTTTGTTAGATACTGTACATATAAAACTTTTTATGAACTAGAGGGAAAACCAGTTTGACTCAATCCATTTGGGATGGGATGGCTTATTAATTAACTGGATGCATTAATCACTTGGCCAGCCAACTACTGACCCAGACAGTAGGATTAGCCTGCTTCACTTTCCTCAGCCTTCACCCCAATATCAGACTTCCCATGTGACAATGCATGGTTGTTTGGGGTTCTTACCTAACACCCAGCCAGGATAATGGGCTGGAAAAAGAACCCAACCTTAGAACCCTGGATCAATCCATCAATAATACCCAGTGTGATTGCTTCCTTCTCAAAGAACCTTAAAGTAATCAGCAAGGTACCCACTGTACCACAGGCCACATCCCAACATTGATCTCATTTATGAGCAGTTCACTACAGGATAGCTAAAAATATCTATTTCATGGAAATACCTTCTCAATTAGCAAGCTGAAGGGCTCTAAAATGTTGCCTTAGCATCCACAGACAGCCCTGTCATCATAGAGGTGACAACTGGAAACCTAGGAGGGTTCTAAAACATCAGTTTTCTTTTCAGTGGGTATGTCCTTGGCCCACACCACTGCTTAAGTGCAGTCACTATCAATATGTAACTAAGATCACCAATTAAACCAAGGCACTTGGCCAGGCTAGCATGTTTTTCACATCACCTCCCATCCAAGAGCCATCTGAGTTTTGGTTTTTTTTGTGTGTCTTTTCCACCTCTAGGCTTCACTTTCCACCATCTAAACCTTTCACCGTTATGACAAAAACAGCAAAACATCAGAATTGCATATTGCTTCATATCACCAAAACACCATTTGTTGTTGTGTAATACATTGAACATGATGCTGATGATGTAGGGGCCACAAGAGATTGAAAGTATTCTAATAAATAAAACAGGGACTGATTCATGTTTTAACAAGACTATTTTGGACGCATCTGAAGTGATGATTTGAGGACCACACCAAAACCATTAACCAGAGCTTAATTTCAGCTGTTCCAAAATATAGTACACCTGCATTCCAGAGCCTTTTTATGTGGAGCCGCGCCTCTGCAGCTGGATGGTTTTGAAAGTGAGATTGACTGCCTGGAATTAAACAGAGTTAACAGCCCATGTACAGTCATTCAGTATTTTAGGGAGTAAAGAGACTCAAATACACTAAAACGTCCAGAAGGACTCAGGCAGTTGTTGGTTGCTGTGAATACCATATCGATTTCGAGATGAGCATGAGCAGGGTTTCTCCAAAATTAATCTCATTTGTAGCTCAAAGCGTGCATCCCTTCCAATCCCCACAGTCTCGTCTCAGATGATTTCAACATCGTGGGTCCATCGTTTAGTTCAATCCTGAGCCATTTATTCATAGGCCCACCTATCAGCATTGAGTATCGTCGGCTACGTGAGATACTGGAACCACTTTTACATGTCTGTAAGTTCGAGGACCGTGAACTTTCACATGCCTCACGACCTGCAAGGTCACTACACCCTTGTATTGTTACGGGTATTTACAAATTAAGCAGTGCCATTAACTAAAGCAAAAACGATTCAAACGTAATTGAATAAACAGCTGCTTCACTCGGGTTAGTCGTAAAAAATTCAGTAGCACACAACAAAGCTCTATTTGCGTTTGGACTATGTCTAAATCTGAGCTGGTGTGTCAAAGGAGAATTCCAGATGTACAAAGGACAAATTCTTAAATACTTGAAACTGAAAAACCACCAGCCTTGTGATATTAATTGCTTTTGGGGTGGTCATGAGCATAGTATGACTCAACATTTTCTCGCTTCAAGGGAAACATACCAGCAATAGAGAGATAGGCCAAGGATCTTTTCAAGTCCTCCACTACTCACAAGGAGCCATAGTGGAATTGCACAATACATTGTTCTGTCTAATACATGTATGTTTAATTCCCATAGAAAAAGCAATTTCCTGAAATAAGCAAAAAGGCTTATGTGTCTATCAACTAATCTTATAGAGTGATATTCAGACATAAATCTTATTCAAATCACACTGATCATACAAGCCCATTTGATCAAAGGATTTCTTTGTAACAGTAATCTCACAAAAGCAGTCTTCCTCTATAGATATAAATTATATTATACAAGGTCTCAGGACCCAGTCATCTGGACCAAGCTTGAAATCCAAAGCGTAGCACATATCACAGAAAGCAAGAGGCAGATTAGCCACAAACAAGTTACATGGTATTACAGTCCAAAATGGTACTGTTTGTGTTCAAGTGAGCAGTCCATCAAAGAACAACCATATGTGTCTTTATGAACAGTGTTGTTTGTAGCATGCCTGACCCAGTTCAACCAGGTGGGTTTGATTATATTGGGTTGTTCTATGATGTGTCCAGACTTCACACATGATAAGTGTGGTGGAAAAAATTATTCGTTGATTAAAGATACAAGTCACAAAACCATGGTAGCTCAGAGGCTAAAGGTAGAATCAGTAATATTGGTGAACTGTTGGGTTAGCTGAACCCTCCCTTTAGTTTTCTCACCAAAGTCAGACCTTCAAAACATAAAGTGTACTCATGCGGCCTTGAATAGACTGCCAGCTGGTTGCAAAAGTAGAAAGTAATTTTAACATAAATGGGAATAAACATAAATGGGAATAAAGAAGCACATATTTAACTAACTTGCTAATGCATTGGTAACATATCATATCATTCTCCAATACTAACATCCATTCACATGAGCACATGAGCACATGATTACCATGTTTGCCTCGCACCTCCGGGGATTGGGGGTTCGAATCCCGTTTCCACCCTGTGTGCGTGGAGTTTGCCTGGGTACTCCAGTTTCCTCCCCCAGTTCAAAAACATGTGTTGTAGCCAGACTGGCATTTCCAAATTGTCCGTAATGTGTGAATGTTTGTGTGTGTGTATGCGATTGTGTCCCCGCCACGTCCCCCGTGACCCTGCGTAGGATACGTGGTACAGAAAATGGATGGATGTATGGATGGATGGATTGACGTATGGATGTTATCGTGCTGATGAAAAGAAATGGCAACAATGCAACAACAGAATTCAGAATTAACAATCAATCCAAAGTAAAGGAAAGTAAAACTGCAAATTGTGCTCTGCAAAAAGTTCAAGAAGAGGTACTACAGTGAAGCAAGAAAGAAATACCTGAAGAAATACACTTCAGTTCTGTGAGCACTAAGCATTGGTACATGCTTGATTAGTTTCTCGTTTGCTCTCAGGTCAAGGTACAATTCATGCCACTTTGTGGTCGTTTTTAATGACCACTCTCTCTGATATTGATCTGCCCTCGTAATCTTTGGTAAAGATACTGTTTAAACACCATAATATTTTAAGCAGTTCATTGTTGGCAGCACAGGTCAACAACCAACACAAATAGAGCTGAATAAAATGTTCCATGTTGTTCCCGATTGAGTAATATTAAATAGGTTACTCATTTTGTTATCAGTATAGAGAGTATTCTCAAAACTGTATTGATGCATCCCTAGTTTTAACATGGCCTTGGGTTATAACTTAAAGCCACCTAGTAGGTGCAATGTCTGCTACGACTCGAACTTTGAATTTTGCGCGTTCGAAATGCCTTTTGCGCAAAATGAAATGTGAAAGCTTGCAGACTTGAAATGCTTTTTTATTATTTTTAATTTTTTTGTGTGAGGAGTATAATGATTTCTTTATGTGGGATGCATTTTGTGGTGTATGATCACTGTTCAAATTTTGATCAATTTATGTAATACTAGTTATGATGTATCGTATCTTAAGAGTCTGTGGTACAACCAAAACACACGTCACTTATAAATACACAAAACACATGCAGGTCAATCTACATTTACATTTATCTTGATTCATTTAGTAAAAGTGACTTACAAATGAGGAAATACAAGCAAAGCGATATATCAAGCGGAGAACAATACAAATAGTGCTACCATACAAGATTTATAAATGAGTTCTAGAGGAGCAAAGTATGCAAAGTAAAGGTATAAGAGCCAGAGTAAGTTTTTATCAATTGCTTTGCACTCACAATGCTGAAACGTCTGCTCAGTAACATTCCTCATATACACACTCTCCAGCAAAACTGTACAAAACAAGACAAAGGAAAAAACATATATAAATGCAGAAGCTCAAAAAAAGATCTGTAATTTAGTTCTGTGAGGACAGTTATTTCACATCATAATACAAGGCCTTGATGTGGCATTCCTTCTGGCTGAACTGAGTTACACTCTGAATGACAAGCCAGAAATAGCCTATGCACTGTCATTTCTGTGTCTGGCAATTCAAGGTTAACGTCAGGCGAGCCACTGATGATTTTTTTTTTTGGTGATGAATATGAACTGATTCATGTGAAAGTTCCGAGATAAAATGTCCTCAGACAGCAGAAACGGCTCGTACAAAATCCATATTCTATAAATAAACAAAAGGTAATGCCCCAAAACCTACACATGCCTCAACCCTTTCCCTTGTAAACTGCTATAACATGGGAAAATCGTAAGCTCTTCTATTTTGTAATAACACATGAATGTCACATGTTCTATTCTGAGATTTGTGGTCCCCTTATTTCATAACTTCTGCAGTCAATATTTTATATGAATTTCCTTAAAAAAAACTTAGCTACAGTCAGCTGAAGCTAGCTAAATTGAAACCCAAAATTATTATTATCATTTTTTTTAAACAGCTGTTTTTCAGCCATATTTGTTTATAACGTGATAACACACACTGAGAAGTTGACAGTATCAGAAAATAAAAATGTTTCCAGCTAGTAAGTACAAGTTTAACAAAAAGTCCGACAATTAAATTCTGACATTACGCAAATATACCATGTAACCCAAAACCAAACCACTCTACAGTTTACTGAAGATATCCTGCTGAGAAGTTCCACTGTAACAAGCTTTCGGTTTACCACGAAATGTACATTCCTTCCAGTTCTTGTCTCTCTATCTTTAGGTGAAATAAGCTGCCATCTCTATTTCACTTAACCATCTGATCCTCCCCATGTAGCACAAGCTGTCAACACACATCAACGACTCAGCGCACACCACCACTGAGACAAACCCCTGATGACAACACATCAGATAACAAGCAGTAACACCTGGACTTCAGGTTAACAAGAAAGAAACACTCCACCCTGATAGCATGGACAGAAGAAAAGCTTGGAAGGTGCGGAAGACATACTTTTCTTGGTGGCAGATTCAATCTCCTTGCACATGCTCAGAAAATGGTGATAGGACTCCATCTCCGCAGTCGAGATGCGCACTACTGAGTAGGACGCCCAGTGTGAGTGTCTCCCGCATTCTGACCACCTAGCTGGAATGGTCTGGTAGTGCAGAGTGGTGTTCATAATGCAAAAACTATCCTATTCTTCCTGTCTGTGTGTGTATGAGGCAGCCTGTGTGGCCGGTTTAAGCAAGGTCAGCTCATAGCACAGGGATCAGAGCAGAGAGGTCACTCACACAGGCTTAATCTGGTAATTCCTGCTGGTTCCCTCCTGCACAGGCTTCATTTACTGTACTCTCCTCTACCTGAGTGTTTTCTCTCACTACCCAGAATCCAGCATCCAGACACACACACACACACACACACACACACACATACACACACACACACACACACATACTGTCCTTGAGTCTCCTTACTGTTGCACTGATTCATACTCTCTGCAGTAGAATAATGCAATAGTGGCTTATTGATGTGATTGTGCTATGAAAAAAATAAAATCCAGTGTGGTGTGCTATAACAGTAAACATTTTAGTTACATTTAATGTTGTGGAACATCTGCAAAACAAGTTATTTCCTGCTATCACTTATGATACAAGTAGCATCTATATACAGTCGCTTGTCATGCAACATCCTGAAGACTTAAAAGCACCACTACTGACTAAGAATTACTAATCCTTTCTGAAATAATTATTTAAAAAATACAAAAAAAACCTACAAAAAAAAAAAACAATCCTTATTAGCACAATAAACATATTGTAATAATATATCCCTGGTGGCACTAGTCTTTGAGACACTGCTCACAAAAAAATAATTCCTGGCATTTTTTTTCAGGCCACGGTACTGAAGGGTTTTGAGGGTTAAGCATACAGAGCTCTTTATTCCCAGCATCACCAGGCATATCCACCTAACACGAGCCCACTACATCCATAATACAGCTCAGGGCAATCTGTGATTTCTACACAGGCCACACAGTGTGTGTGTATGTGTGTGTGTGTGTGTGTGTGTGTGAGAGAGAGAGAGAGAGAGAGAGAGCTTGACAAAAGTGTAATGACCCAGACTTACACATTATGGAGCCCATCATGAAGAATGATCCGGGCCGTGAGGCACTTGACCACCCTCTCCTTGTCTCCTTTTATCTGTCTTACCGATGAGACACCAAGATGTTCTGTGTCTCTTTCTAAAGCCGTAGAACAAACTGGCATGCTTCTCACAAATATCCTCAACAATGCCAGAAGCACTGGGGGGGCGTCCCCCTTCCTCTCCCACCCTACGAGACATTCATCATAGTGAGGGGCGTTTCTGGTTATAGAGCGTCAGAGGGAGCTTCACACAAACAGGAGCTGCTCCTTTCCGCTCTCCACCTCACATACAATATCTCTAAGGCATACACATACACATACACACACCACACAAGGATTTACAACACTAGGAATTCTCTCTTTTCCCCAAGCACAATGTGGCACAAAGCAATGCTGCTCCTAAACTTAAAGAAAGCCTGCCTCAAATGTCCAAAAATGCACTTTAGTGACTTTTCAATTGCAAAGATTTAAAAAAATATATATTTTTAATGAATGCAATATATATAGGAATTGGAAAAAAGCACAACAGTGTCCTCGTGGTGTGAGACAAGATTAGAGGTTTACAAGTTCACATTTAAGTGTTAAGCAAACACGAGCATTCCTCACCATGGAAACCTTGAAAACCATAAAACCCGGCACTGTTTTCCTTCACCCCACAATGTGTGGAAAAAATCATTGTTCTAATAGTGTTCTAAGCTGAAAAGCCTTCAGTGTAGCCTTCATTATAGCCTCTCATGTATAGTGAGGTAAATATAGACGCTTGGATTTAATGAGATTATGGTCTGTTTCAGAAACCTCTGGCATGAAGTAGTAATCTCTTCCACTTTCTATGTGTAAATACCGGATACACATACATCTTCCAGTTCCTTATAGATATAGACAAATCAGATATGTAGCATGATAAAGAATATTAGAGTTATATCTGAATCTGTTTAGTAGACTCATACCACACATAATAAAAATTCCAGGGATGCCTCAGCACGTGGTTTTAATCTTTTAATGAACTTTAACCAAAACAGTCTGTTCATGATGTGTTACAACTGTCAATTGTAGCCTGTTGTGATTAATTTAAAGGTCAAAGCTAAACTTGCTCGTTTTAATGAGGATATGATATAGAGTTAAACTACACACATGCATGGAATCACATAATACAAAACACACAACTTATAACAAGAAGAAGCCAATGCCACAATGCAAGCTTAATGAAAAGCACATTTGTAGTGGATAGAAATTAATAGTGTCATTTACTCTAAAGAGAAGGGATGTTATTCCTTATATAAACGGTGAAATGTATCAACTGCCTACCGTAATAATGGAATTTAGGAAAATGGACAGTATGTGGTGAATGAGTCTTTCGAAGTTTCTCTCAAAACATTGGGGGGGGCGGGGGGACGGGGGACGGAGCAATTGTTACAAATTGATTTGTATGATTGTAAAATATGTCAAATAATATGCTTGATGCAGAGAATTCAAACAACTGACACTATACAGTTGAGTGCAAACGTTTGCCTGCCCTTGAAACAAAATGAAGGAGACAATTAAATTTAACTTAGTGCAACAAAACATTTAGTGCGTTGCATTTCATAGATATTCCTACATTATCATGACTAACACAAATGGTGGATTATAGGATATTTATAGTGTATTTCATTTGCATTTAATTTTCTGAATCTGAAAGCAAGCTTCTTCTTTTTTTCTTTCTTTATAACTACTAACCCAACCAAATCTGTATACTTTGATCAGCTATTGGATTTTTTCGTTGTAAATTTTAATGCAAATTTGTTTTGCCTAATCTCACAGCTCCAGGGTCGCGAGTTCAATCCTGAACTCAAATTACTCTGTGTGTAGAGTTTCACATGTTAGGCCCTGTTTACACTAGTGCGTTTTAAAATTGCGTTTTAAACCACACTGTATGCAGCTGCAGTATTATAAAATACAGAATTTAATTTCAGCGCCAGAGTAGTGTAGACGACATACGTAACCGTAGCAAAAGTTATGCAGTTTAAATCGAAAACGCGCTAGTGTAAACAGGGCCTTAGCCTTCCGGTGTTTTGAAAATGGAGACTTTTGGAAATGTCGAAGACCCAGTTTTAATTTGAAAACTCCGGGCTCGCGTTTCAGTGTGAACAGAACAAAATAAAGACTTTTGAAATTGAAGGTGTGGCTCCACCCACATTCACCCCCTGATTGGGTCTTCTGGATCATTACGTATCCTTCCCTGATTCGTCAAGCCCCTATTACATGACCATTACACTACCTTGATCAACAACACAGAGACTAAACCGCAAGCTTTGCTGAATTTGTTGTCATTCTGCAGCCGTTGTGCAGTTAAATTCTGTATTTTATAATACTGCAGCTGCCTAAATACGCAAGACGCAAGCTATGATTAGAGCAATCAACAACAAATCTCATTTCAAGCGGCATAAACCCTACATGGAATGCCAGTTTGTTGTGCCTGCCATTGACTAGCAACCAACTTCCTGTTTACACTTGTATGCGCATGCCCAGTTCATGTTCATGTGATATGCGTATTCGGTCATGTAGTGTGGACAGAAATTGTTTCTGAAACACTGCGGAAATGCCAGTGTGGACAAGGATCATTTTCATTTTCAAGCCAAAACACACTAGTGTAAACAGGGCCTTAGTCGGTGAATTGGAGACTCTAAATTGCCTATAGGTGTGAATAAGTGTGTGGGTACAGTGCTGGCCTGTAGTAGCGTTGCTTCGGGATTTATTCCCACTTCACACCCATAGGCTCCAGGTCCACCTTGACTATGACCAGGATAAAAGAATTATAATAAAATATTTTCCACCTTTATACCAGCGGGATGTACAATATTTGCACTAGACAGTATGACCACACTTGGTAGAATTCTGTGCACAAACAGCAGTTCACTCACGTCCTTTTAAAGTTTCCTATTTGTTAGCTATTACATAATGCCAACACAAACATAACACCAACAACAGAGCAGACTCTGCAAGCAAAGTAATACAACACACACATTACTTATTTAAAAGCACTCAACAGCACTGCGGTCACTGTACAGGAGGTAAAGGTCACAGCTACCCAATGTATTCAGAAGTTCAAACTGATGTGTTTTACAAAGACACTGCTTTCTATATTTCCCCCCACAGCTGTTTTAAATGAATATGCATTTATGCACAATTTGGCCTACTGATTTAAGAAAGAGCTTCACAAATAGGAAACAGTATAAAACGTGGACATCATAAGACAAGGCATGAGATGAGGAATGCTGTAAGGTCCCACAGGTACAGTAGTGCAGCCTGCCTTAACAGGAAACATGCAACCATAAGCTGTGGTCAAGTCACATTTTACTGCACAAAAAAATATGATGCAACATAATCCTCTACACCACCAATTGGGGGAAAAAAACAAAAATGATAATTAAAGGCCAAAGATCCCATTGAGCATAAGTGTTGTATTTGAGTTTTTGTTTCGTGATAAACACAGCACTGATAGGATATCAGTTGACAAGAGGTAAGGAAGGAAGTTTTGACGTAATATTAGTGATGGGTTTCCAACTGATGGAGGGTGAGGGAAGGAAGTCCAGCGGCCTTCCTATTGTTCACCTTTTTACATTTGCAGAGGAACCGTTTTTTTTTTGTAATCTGTGTCTCAGCTAAGCACTCAGCTTGATTGTGTGAGTTTGGATGTGGGATCACATTTAGGATCAGTCAACACAACGCCCATAGACAGGTTCCTGAGTTTATAACAGCTATTGTTCCAGTATACAGTACTCCTGGACAAAGCGACTCATTTTCAGAGGTGAAAACATCCTTTCCCAAGAAGCTGTTTCCCAAGAAACTATTGGATGAATGTAATGATGAGAGAATGTTGAAATTTTGATTATAGCTTTGCACATGTCATCATCTTGGGATACACACAGTTGAGTGCAAACTTTTGTATCTGCCATAGGTTCTGTTATGTCACTGCTCATTTAAATACAGACACACCCACAATTACCCCTACATGGTATGCAATGTTTTCAAAAAAGGACTTGGATATACACAGGTAGCACAGGTATGGCAGTTGTGCCTCGTTTCCCCTCTGTAAATTATGTCCCAGCTGACTGGCACAAATTTAACAGTATTGATTTCGGGAATATGCATCCGCTGATAAACAACTAGGAGTGTTCTGCAAAATCACGTTTCTCACATACAAGACCATGTGGAACAGCACCCCCCTACCTCAAGACTCTCCCTGAATTTTATGTCCCCCCCACCTACCCCCACAACCTGCGATCAGTTAATGACCGACACCTGGTGCCTACTCAGCGAGGTACGAGGTCCGTTTCCAGAACCTTCAAACTGACTGTCCCTCAATGATGGAATGAACTTCCAACCTCAATCCGGACAGCAGAGTCCATCACTATCTTCAAAAAATGGCTAAAGACCCATCTCTTCCGTGAACACTTAACTAACCTCTAACTTTTAGAGGTAATTCAATGCAGGTAAGCCACTTGGTTTAATAAGCCCCTGTGTAAAGGTGAACACATTATAACGTACATGCAGTTTTGTTTTTCACCGTTAGGTGCTTTGCTTGTGTAAATACTCTATACAAATCTACACTTAAATCCTATATATAAATCCTACACTTTACATCGGAATGTTCATACGCCCAATATACACAAAAATTGACGCATAAATACACCGCTGATAAATTTGAGCCTAGGTTTTGTTAAATCATAAATAAAAGGGACTGTGTAAAAACCATCTTTTGTTCTGTATCACATCTCTGTTAACTTGTGAGCCTTGGACAGATGTGAGCCATGTTTGCCACGCCCAGTCATTAACTGCGTCTCCTGAGCAGATCCCTTTGCAGTTTTCCATGAGCCATTCTAAATACCCTGGCTGTGTTAGTTTTCCTTAAGTAGGGACGGTTAAATAACCACATTTTCCATTATTTTACAGACTAAATTCAAAGACTGGGCCTGTGACTGTCATCAAATATCTTTTTTTTTCCATGTTTTTTTTTATACAGTATATTAACTAAATTCTCTCAAATGACATTAAAAGGCCAATACTGTGAAGATTGACTTTTTCTGTTTTAATGATTTTTAGACTATAAGTAGGTGCAGCAACACTAAGGAAATGTGACATCTGTGCCTATTTTTACACCCAGTGAACATCCCAGAAGAGATTTTTTTTTAAACTCATTGGTCCATCACAAACAGGGTCATACAATATCGTGGCCAAAGGCTGCCCTAAAAAATATAAAGTAACAGCTAGTGGTGCACTGTTATCCTGTCCTATTTAGTACAAAAGCATGCGATTTGAGAAGATACACAAAAGATACCTTACTAGTGTAAGTAACATGATAAACTCAAGATGATGAGTGAAAAAAGACGGAAAAAAATGTATCACTCCTGCTGAATTTTATAACTGGTCTTCTAAATTCTCATAGTTCGCAGAACAGCATTGAGGACAGCATCAAGAAATCACAACCAAGCTTTAGGGTGTGATTTAGCATCAGAAAAAGCTTTCATAAGACATCTGCCTCTATTTACATGCATAATGCTTCTCCTTTCCAAAAAATGACTGTATATACACATCTGTAAATAGCATTTACATAGATGAGTCACCACAAGTCACTCACATCAGTGGTTACGATATGGTGTGTCATGTTTTTTTTTTTTTTTTTTTCTAACATGAAATATTTATGAGCTCTTAGATCTGTCATTCAATACTCAATAAATCTTAGTGATTCACAGTAAGGTGATGTCATCAGGAGCCAAGCACACAGCTGATTGGCTCAGGATTAAGTCTGTGCCAGTGTGTCATTCAGTTACACCAATGAGCTGTAATACCCCTGACTCTGATGCCTTTTCCCGCTCTGGATCTTTACACTTTCAAGATAAAAACAATGGTAAATGCATCAGAGTGACACATAAAAACACTGACAACTGCTCCCCATTTCCAATGAGATATAACTGTATGATGCACTTCATATAACATCCTAGTATTATTCAGTATTATAACATTGCCAAAGATCATGTAAGAAGACTTCTAGTTATCAACTGCGTCACTTTTTTCATGCCAAGGTCAAAGTACAGTAATAATGCACAGTGGCAGCCATTTAAGCTGCTCAGACATAATCATTAAACAGAGATTAGGGGATATGGTTTAGGTTTAAGAGTTATTTAGAAACCGGCGTCCATCGTAAACCTCAGCTGGAGCAGTAATTGGGATCCCCTTGTGTGCTGTGAAGAGTAAGGTAGAGGCGTTTTATACGTTATACAGTGCCATGAATCAATATAGTGAGGATAGCTGTGCAGGCCTGGCTCAGTTTCTATGGCAACATGTAGCCTGTCCCATGAGGCCGATCTCAGCACCAGTGCATCTCATATGAGCAGGAGCAGGAGGAGGAGGAGAAGGAGGCTCTCACAAGAAGTATGGCACAATAACCTACTTCTCAATCTGTGTTATTTTATATTGTTTATTCACTACAGAAAATAAATAAATAAATAAATAATTGTAACCCAGATACCAGATAATCGAGCGCATGGAAAGCAATTAAAGAGCCAGAGAAATGTAATTATTTAAGAAACTGGAAAATGTTTTAGCATGCTCTCTCTTTCCGCACAATCAGTGCTACCTCATCAGTTTATGCAAATACAAATAAATCTATTTAGAGATATTTGAAACTCCTCACAATCAAGCTGATGCACTATTGCATGCATATTTACCTAAAGCAAGCAAGCACGAATCCAAATGAATCTGCTACCGAGGATGTTATGATGTAATGATGCTCACCCCGCTACCCCACAATCCCCTCATCACTCAGAACTCACCAACATGGGTGATAACGCAGCCCACGCGCTCCAGGAACTCCTGCACGGACATCTCTTCCTCCTCCAGCCAGCAGAGCATCTCAGAGCAGCCTCACACACCTCTCCTCTCCTCTCTCTCCTCTCACACAGTGCAGCAGGCAGCCACTCCCAGACTTTCAAACAGCTCTCAATAAAAAGAGTGCAGCTGATCCTAGAAGAGTAAATCCTAGCAGAGACTACAATGACAAAAGAAGCAGACAGTGTGACTTGTGATGTTAATAATTCATTGTCTGCAGCCACATGTCAACGATGTTCAGGAAGACTTTGAGCGGCTCTTAGAGCCGGTACCGTGAGTCAGATGCTGGGAAACAAATCACAGAAGAGCTACCTGCCTACAGGGACACAGGAGGCTCCATGCACCCTACATAGAAAATATGGAGGAATGGATTTACTGGATTGGAGTTGGATTAACAAGGATATAGAAAGTGTATGCAGATAAATATAAAATAATAATAAAATTATTAAGTAAATACATTGCTAAAGAAAACTAATTTGCACATATAATTATATATAATAATAATAATAATAATAATAATTATTATTATTATTATTATTATTATTATTATTATCCATCCATCCATCTTCTATACAGCTTATCCTGCTTCAGAGTCACAGGGAAACCTGGAGCCTATCCCAGGGAGCATCGGGCACAAGGCGGGGTACACCCTGGACAGGGTGATATTATTATTATTAATTATTATTATTATTATTATAATTATTATTATTATGTATGTTCAGTATGTTCAGTTCTAGTTCTAATAATGTAGGTAACTGTGTTTAAAATGAGCCAGTGTTCCATCACAGCTCTGTGCCAGAGTTTACATGGAGCTTTAGTGGATGAGTTATTATCATCTCAATCATGCTGCTGCCCTTGGGAGCTCTGTGATTGTGTTGGAAATGCACAGTGTGGGGATACCATCTGCGTATCTACCATTAGCTCACTAATTTAGCTCACAGCTACGAGGATAGTTGCATCAGTAATGTCAAGGACAACAAATATATATGAATACATATTAAATATTGATTAACAGCATTTGTTTTGAATCGTTAAAATGCATTTATATTATGTATCACGTGACAACACAGTCGCAAATTAGTGAATAAATTAAAGTTGATGAAAAAGAAACATTTTAATATTGAAATTCATTAGAAATAAAATTGTGAAAATACACAATGTATACTCTTTGAGCCAATATAATGGTTACCATTTAATGGTTACAATTAACCTAATGTTAGCTACCCTACTGTCGAACATGACCTCTGCTTTTAATCACATAATAAAATTCTTAGCCTAATGTTAGTTATCTTGCAAGTGAACTTGTAGGTTAGCCTAATAGCATGGATAACCCAATGTCAGTTTTTTGCTGTCTAACCTGCCTACCGGTTTTAATCCCATAATTTAATTATTATCCTATTGTTATCTAGCCTTCTTAGCGAATATGCATACAGATTAGATTAATAGATTAGCCAACGTGATGTTTTCTTTTTTGCAAGCGAAATTATCAAAAAATCCCAAAGCTGTTCTATTGGATTCAGATCAGGTGTCTGGAAAGAACACTGAACTCATTGTCATGTTCATGAAACCAGTTTGAAGTGACTTTTATTTTGTAACATGGTGCATTATAATGCTGGAAATAGTCATTAGAAGATGGTCAATTGTGGCCATGAAGGGATGCACATGGTCAACAATACTCAAATAGTCTGTGGCATTCAAGCGATGATTCAGTGGTATTAACAGGCCTAAAGTGTTCCAAAAAAACATTCCCCACATCATTACACCACCTCCACCAGTCTGGACTGTTGACACAAGGCAGATTGTGTTCATAGATCAAAGATTAATGTTGTTGGTGCACAGTTCTGACCCAACCCTCTGTGTACTTCAGCATAAACTGAGATTCATCAGACCAGGTTATGTTTTTCCAGTCTTCAACTGTCCAGTTTTGGTGAGCCTGAACTGTCTTGGAAGACAGAAGCAGAACCCGGCGTGGGGTCTTCTGCTGTTGTAGCCCATCCATCTTAAGGTTCGACATATTGTGCATTCTGAGATACTTTTATGATCACCACAATAGTACAGAGTGATTATTTGAGTTACTGTAGCCTTTCTGTCAGCTCGAACCAGTCTAACCATTCTCCGTTGATCTCTCTCATCAACAAGGTGTATCCATCCACAGAACTGCCACTCACTGGATGTTTTTTTCTTTATTGCAGAAGCTACACCTGAGTCTATTGAAAGCCAAGCTCAACTGATTACCAGGTGGAATCAGGTGTGTCTCCAGCTTGGTTGGAATGAAAAATTGGACACCCCTGCTCTAGAGGCATGAAAATCCCAGATCAGTTATGAAAATACTCAAACCAGCCCATATGGCACCAACAATCATGCCACAGTAAAAATCACTGAGATCACATTTGTAAACATAATGTGAACATTATCTGGAGCTCCTGTCCCATATATGCATGATCATATGCATTGCACTGCTGCCATCTGATTGGCTGATTAAATACCTACATGAATGAATAGTTATACAGGTATTCCTAATAAAGTGCTCAGTAAGTGTAGATCTGTAATTAACCTTTGTTTGGCTGAAAATAAATACAATGACATGCAGGATCTTCATAAAACAGATCAAATTTATACACTCAGTGTGATTAAGTGAAATGGTGCACTATTAAATATAGCCACTCAATCTTGACTCAAGTGAACTCTGCCAGTGAGAGCAGAGAAGCAAATGTACAGTAAAGATGAAAAATCAACAGCTTCCCCTTTTGGTTTTACATTCATCTCAGTGTAAGATATTAATGTAAACATGCTCCAAATATAGTACATATATAACAGATCAATTATACTGTACTATTCTCATCAGTGTAATACATCAACAGATATCAATATGGAATATAAGTATTGTTAAAGCATTATTCAGTGTAACATTAACACAGTGTGTCCATGAGCAATAATTCCTAAATCAAAACATTAGGTACATTCATTAATAACCATAAACAGAAAATATACATGTACCGTGAGGTATTGTGTTTTCACGATAACATTATGGGTTACTGGTCACCATTTATGTTTCATAAAATTGTGGTATTCTTGAATAAAATGATAAATTATAAATATTAATATAAATATTTAAATTAAAAGTAATTAATTTACTTAGGCTAACAAATTAAATAATAATAATAAATACATATTATATAATGGTACATGCTAATTAATAACACAGAGCTCCACAGTGGTCAAGAGTGATTTACTTCAGCCTCTTAAAGGAATATCCACCACTCAGGTCAACGCTCTCCTGCTGATCTGACATAACAGCTGAGAAAAGCAGGACTGTTATTAAATTGACTGATCCCAGGTCGATGGAGAGGTTCCCGAAGCCGATTGTTTTCACTGCATCAGACAGCTGCCACTGGGGAGGAAGTCGTGAACGTATGTGACCACAGCTTTGGACAGATAGGTCATAGAGCCGTAGCTGCCACTGGGGGCGCTGTCATAGAAGTAGTTGCAGATTCCTGTGGCAGGATCTTTCTCCAGGAAAAACTCATTGGCCCCGCTAGATTTCTGCAAATGGAATGCACTGGTTGACTAATAAGCCAAAGATGAAATGGGTATATATGTACTACGGAAGCCCTAAGCGGCCATGCATTATTGTTTTTTTTCCCCTTGTTATCTCGTGATCTTGACCCGGAAGGTAGTCACACTGGTTCCCTTGACAAAAATTTTATAGGATTTTTCCATTGTTTTTAGATTGCCGAGAATAAGCTCTATGACCAACAAAAGTTTATGATCCTTACACATTTTGTTCATCAAGATAATCTTCACAAATGAACACAAATTTTATGAATTTTGACACCTAAATACAATTGCCAGAAGTAAAAAGCTAAAGTTAAGCTATAAACGACTACACCACGTTCACATGACTTAGTTGTGACATCACCACCAGAACACTTCCGACAACTCTTACAATCTTAATAAAAAAAAAAACATTAAAAAAAACACAACAATTGGAAAGTACTTCAATTTTGAAAATTTTAGTTGGAATAGTTTGACAAATGACTTAAATGATACAGGAACCGCTATTATTCTGACTCAAAAAACATAAACGTTGACATGCTCTAGTATATTTTATGACATGCTTACTTTGCCAAGGCTCAAGATATATAAAAATAATAATTAATAAATAAATAATTTTTTTTAAAAAGTAACAAAAGATATTAAAGTTTAGGGATATCATTACCAACAGTGAAAATGAACTGTAGACAAAAATGAATAGAAAAAGAATATGTGAGGAGAATTTGAAATTTTTCAAAAATGTCTTATTGGTTTCATGCATACAAGGGTAATGTTGTGTGTAAAAAAGTATGTATAATAAACACAAGGGTCACAGACAGAGTGATCAAACTTTGCACTTGCATATCTTTGAAAAGCCTGTAAGTGTAATACTTCTGTACTGTACCTGGTCCTGCAAGAACAGTTCATTTGCCATTTGAACAATCCGGTCTATGTGAATAATTCCACCGATGCTGGTGATCTCCATATCGGCCACTAGGGTGAGCACCATGATGGCCTCCACCAGCAGCTGCCGGTACTCGGGCTGAGGAACGTGGTTCAGCACGGACTCCACATGCACAGCAAACTTGATCTCGCCCTCTGTCATCTAAAACACATGCATACATGGGCTTGTAAACTTAAGCTTCATCTAACAAACTTTTCTTCATGTCAGTTATTAACAACATAAACAATATGGATGCAATATAACATATATAAAAACCCCAGTGGGTCATGAAGTGTGTGCGGGTGTTTCCTGTACCTCACGGGTGGTAGAGGAGGGCAGAACGTATCCTGCGAATGAAAGGCCGTGGCATTTCTGCAGGATCTTCCACACTTTCTGATAGAAGCCCATGGGTACTCGATTAATAGCGCCATCCAGGCGGCGTCTCCTCAGCCACTGTCCCTGACGCTCTTCCCACTGCAGGTGTGAGTCTCCCGTACCTGTGGGTGACATGATGCCACTGGGGGTCGAAGGACTACTACACCTCTGCATCAGATATATGTAAAAACACACACACCCACCAATTAGTGTTTATCTGGGACAAACAATTCAATTGGAAGGTCAAAGTAATGGTGACACCAGATGAAAATGGGCCATATTATGAATAAATGTCCGTTTGAAAGCAACAAGAACACTCCTCACAACTAAATTTGATTTTTGATCATTCAAGAGTTGGGAACCTTACAGAAGGGACTTTATCGACATAACTGTTGCTAGGGCTGGGCGATATGACAAAAATATCAGATCACGATAATTTAGGACATTTCTACATACACGATGCATATCACTATATATCATTTATCTGTTAACAAACTGTCTGCAAAACAGTAGAAAAATTGTGTGAGTTTGACAATAATTTTCATTAATGCCCTCAAAGAAAATTTAAATTTGTAATTATTAAAAAAAAAATTAAATACATCGTCATACGAACAGTATCTCAGAAAGGTGTATCACGCAATCATATCATCGGGATATTGATATTATATTGATATCTATATATATCTATAGCCCAACCCTCCTTGTTGCCTGGTGTTTCCATTAATTTGTCAACCCACAGAATAAACAACAAGCACTACTCTGTGTCAGACAAAGCTCATGCATATCATAAGCAGTAACAAACTGTAGCAGTTTGCTTTCCATGTCACTAATGTATGATAATAAGCATGAGGCATGACAGAAATGATTACCGTGGAGCGGGGGGATGTGACATTACTGCCTGTGGAATAACCGCCAGTAAAGATCTATGAGACAAAATCAGAATGTTTGCCAATGGAATGATGAATCCCTGAATGTTGTAACATGAAAGCCCCTTCAACATCCAACATCTATCTGCAATGGACTCGACATAATTTTGCACATAACTGTAAGACAAAGTGGTTAAAAAAACAGACATTTGAATTAGATGAGATACAATTCAAACATTCAGGATAAAGAAGCAGGTGAGTGAGGTGGAACCAAACAAATTATGTTTATGAACTGAGATGGGTAGTAAAGGTGGATCATGTTAAATAAATAATACTCAGCATAGTCTATACCAGGGGTTCTCAAACCATCTGTAAAATATATTCCATAAACCCAATCAGTGAACTATTTAAATACTCATTATTTATATGTTTCCAATAATAGTATTGCTTTGTATCAGAGAAATCAGAAGTTTTTAATCTTGAATTTCCACCAACAGAACACATTAGGCATAATCTGACATTATTTGTAGGTTTAATTGTTTTTGTGTTATTCAGGTATTGTTTTAAAATGTCATTGACCAAACAAACTGCCTAATATCTGTAAAAACTCAATAATAAATATAAAATTATAAAAAAAATATCAGAGACCCTGGACCCCACATTAAAAACCACTGGTCTATACAAAGGTTTCAAAATCCAATCTAAGATGGTCATAATGAAGCATATGAATGTAATTAAGGATGGGGTTGGTGGACCGCAAACTCTGTTATCTGATTGCACATGCCCAGAATGAAACACTTTTACAAACTCAACGCACGCTGATTGGTCTGGAGTCATCCAGCTGCAAACAAATATTGCCAATGTCATTTCAAATTGTAGAAGCACAACATCCTTTACATATTTACCATTGTGTGTATATAATTAACTTGAAAACAGATTGTCTCCCTCCTCACCTGTTTGATTTCACTCTTCAGCTTCCTGATACCTGTGCGTTCTGTTTTAGTGGCTCCTGTGTGTCCGAGCTCATGGATGGATATGGCTGGACTGCTGGCCATGGACACAGTGGGACGCACTTACATAGAATAAACAGAGAATAATAATAATAATAACAATAATAATAATAATAATAATAATAGATCATATTCACGTTCTACTTCGGCTTAATACAAAGAACCACTAACATTCTTTATATAGATCGGCAGTAATGAGACTCACCGCTCCTCTCCACTCCAAACTCTTTCCCACTCAAGATGTGATGAAGCAGATTTTTCATGTCTGATGGACTGAGGTTCATCAACCCTTCAGATGCCTCCTCGCCTAGCAGCAAGTATTAGTTTGATTATTTATTCAGAGTGTTTCATGTTAAAAAAAAAATGCCAAGCAATAAACAAACAAACATTTACCTAAACAAAAAATAAAACCAAAACAACATTCAACCAACCAAACAAATTCACTCAAACATTCAATTAAACAACCAAACAGTTAATCTGTCAGACAAAGAATGATTCAACCCTACTAATACATTTTCAAACACTCAAACATTCAATCACAAACATTCAATCGATAAAAAATTCAAATCAACCAAAAATTCAAGCAAACATTCAATCAAAGAAAGATGTAATCAAACAAACAAATGGCCTTTAAGAGCCCAACTGTGATTCCTACAGTAACAGCCCTGGATTTGAACTCATGACCTTTCAGTCTTTATTGCTGATCAGCACCATTACCTGAACACTGGAGACTACGAGCAAGCTCAGTGGCCATCACCTGCATGATGAGGCCTATCCTCAGACGCAGCATCTCTCCGAACAGATTCGGCTGGGAGCGCACATACATGGCTAGGTACACCATGATTTCCTGTATAAAGCACAGGAACGATGATTTACCAGCTAAAGACTCTTCTCTATTTCGATTGTCTTCTTTATGGACTACAAGAAAAAAAAGGACTCAAAAGCTATAAAATAGCTCAATCTATTTTTGTGATCTTCAGTACAGAGTACTGAACAAGAACCCTACTCTAAAGATTAATTTTTCATTTTTTAAGGTCTCCTATAATGGGGTAAAGAAACAAGAGCTAGAATGTAAAGGGCCGTAATTTCTTTTTTCATGTCTATTATTGATTTTCTATTTTACAGAGCAAATGGGTTTTAAACGGAGAGTAAGAAATCTTAAGGATTGATTTCATTTCTGGTATTGTGCATGCAAATATATTACATTTAATAAACATTAAAGTAAAAACATATTTTAAAAAAAAATTGACAAATTTTCACTTGGACCACTTGTCGGTTTTGTTAGTTGTGAACAAGTGCTAAGAGGCTAATTTAGCCTAACATTTACGTTTACGTTTACGGCATTTGGTAGACACCCTTGTCCAGCGTGACTTACAGAAATGAGTCTAGAACTAATTTATAAATCTTATATTGTAGCACTACTTTTTGCACTACTATTGTTCTCCGCTTGATATAACACTTTGCTTGTATTTAATCATTTGTAAGCTGCTTTGGATAAAAGTGTCTGCTAAATGAATAAATGTAAATGTAAGTGCTTTGAAGTCTCGATCAATAAATATATCCTGATACTGGTTCACTAGGCCACCAGCCAAAAAAGTGGATCTCACCCAAAACGTTTGTCAAACACCAAATATGTCTGGGTTTATCATTACATTTATAGTAAGTAGCAAATTATATACATTTATATCCTTCAGGTCAAAGCTTTACCTGGGTAAGTACAGCAATGCTTATATCCTGACCGCTGACCTCATAGATCAAATTATTCAGTTCTTCAGGTGGGAGAGGACTAAAAGAAAGGATAAAAATAGCTTAATTAAATGACAGAATAAGAAAAGAAGAACCTTAAGGCTAAGTATCAGTAATGATCTTTCAATGGCAAGATAGCATGAAGAAGCACACACTCACACAGTGATGACTTTCTCCCTTGGCTCTGGAGGAAGTCCAACTGTCAGCTGCTTTTGATGCGAGATCAGATCAGTACAAGCCTGAGGATGAAATATAGGCTAGGCAGTTGTTGTGTAATTGGGGAGACTGTTAATATATAAGATTGGGCCCAAGTAAATTTCATACCTCAGCCAAGACTTCTACCTTCTTCTTCAAGATGCCTGAGATGTACCGAATAAGTCCCCACTCTTTACACACTCCAGCCTTGACATAGAGCTCCTCAAGCAAAGCGCGCACTGTGGCTCCCTTCTGCCCCGATATATTCACCATCCAGTCTGCACCTCTGAGCACCCCGATAACCAGGCAATCAGCAAATCAGTGCGATTTATTTGATAAACACAGAGCAATACTGAATAGGATGCTAATCATACTATAGTCAAGTCTAATTATAGAAACATGTCTGAATGCCTACTTCATAGCATAGAGGATATAAAGAATGTCAGCCTGGTCCTGTAATGTGGGGCATTCCTCCAGGTGATTTACGAGCGAAGCAAAGTCTGTGTTGCCTTGAGCATCATGGGGCAGGTGAAGGTCTGGAGCAGGAGCCTAGGTAAACATTTTCACACATCCAAATTTCATTAGTGAAACAAACTTCCAGAACTGTTTTACACGACTCTCTGTAATACTGAAGGTTTATTTAAGACTACAGTACTATTCGGAGGGGGATACATTTTCCAATCATGGAATCTTTACGCTGTTCAGAAAAATATACGGTATATTAGTGGGGTTTACCTCTGATGGTCATTTTATAGAAGGTGTCATATGGAGTAATCTTTCTGAAAAGGATGGATTCACACAAGACTAAAATCCCAACGATACTCCATTAATAATTGCATGACCCCCACCTCTGCATTTAAAACTAGCACAGACTGGACAGGGTTTGTAGATTATTGACCTAGGAATTCTGATTTCAAGCATTTTTGTCTTGCCTTCTGGTGTTGTTGAGGAGTGTTGTGTTGAGGATGTGGGAGTTCCAGCAGGTTCAGAGACTTCCTGTGTCTTCTCATGATGGGGACCACAGGTAAATACATAGACGCCTCTGAAAAGCACAAAAAAAAATGATGTCTGAAACAATAGGGGGCATTAGGGAGACCTGCGTGAAGTGGGCCCCCCCACCAATGCAAAACGTCAGTAAAATAGTCTCAATCATTTGTGCTTTGTTTGTGCCGTAAAAATTTTCGTTTGTGCTGCTTCGGTTCAGGAGATATTAAAAGAATATTTATATGTAATTCTGGGGTCACTCAGCCCCCCACCCCCCACCCCCCACATGCTCCAAATTAACCCAAAATAGTCTCAATCGTTGTGCTTCGTTTGTACTGCTTTGTGCCGACTGTCTTTTTTTTTTTTTTTTTACAATACAGTTGAAGTACCACGGTAAAATAAAAACAACAAATCACATTAAATAGTCGCATTCATTTAATTGTTACCTATCAACTATGCATTTTCAACTTTTAAGGGACACCGCGGATCACAGGATGTGTGAAATGTAACACGAACTCCAAGGTAAGTGTTTTTACTTGGTACTGTATATGTTGTTATGAGAATAACAGTCATAATATTAACATTGTCATAAATAAATATATGCACCATAATCGGTTGCTGTAGCTTTGTTTATACAGTGAGGGGGAAAAAAGTATTTGATCCCCTGCTGATTTTGTACGTTTACCTATTAACAAAGAAATGATCAGTCTATAATTTTAATGGTAGGTTTATTGGAACAGTGAGAGACAGAATAACAACAAGAAAATCCAGAAAAACGCATGTCAAAAATGTTATAAATTGATTTGCATTTTAATAGGGAGATAAGTATTTGACCCCTCTCAATAAGAAAGATTTCTGGCTCCCAGGTGTCTTTTATACAGGTAACGAGCTGAGATTAGGAGCACACTCTTAAAGAGAATGCTCCTAATCTCAGTTTGTTACCTGTATAAAAGACACCTGTCCACAGAAGCAATCAATCAATCAGATTCCAAACTCTCCACCATGGCCAAGACCAAAGAGCTGTCCAAGGATGTCAGGGACAAGATTGTAGACCTACAAAAGTCTGGAATGGCTACAAGACCATTGCCAAGCAGCTTGGTGAGAAGGTGACAACAGTTGGTGCAATTATTTGCAAATGGAAGAAACACAAAAGAACTGTCAATCTCCCTCGGCCTGGGGCTCCATGCAAGATCTCACCTCGTGGAGTTGCAATGATCATGAGAACAGTGAGGAATCATCCCAGAACTACACGGGAGGATCTTGTCAATGATCTCAAGGCAGCAAGAAAACAATTAATAACACACTACGCCGTGAAGGACTGAAATCCTGCAGCTCCACTGCTCAAGATAGCACATATACATGCCCGTCTGAACTTCGCCAATGAACATCTGAATGATTCAGAGGACAACTGGGTGAAAGTGTTGTGGTCAGATGAGACCAAAATGGAGCTCTTTGGCCTCAACTCAACTCGCCGTGTTTGGAGGAGGGGGAATGCTGCCTATGACCCCAAGTACACCATCCCCACCTTCAAACATGGAGGTGGAAACATTATGCTTTTGAGGTGTGTTTCTGCTAAGGGGACAAGACAATTTCACCGCATCAAAGGGACGATGGAAGGGCCATGTACCGTCAAATCTTGGGTGAGAACCTCCTTCCCTCCGCCAGGGCATTCCAGCATGACAATGACCCAAAACACACGGCCAAGGAAACAAAGGAGTGGCTCAAGAAGAAGCACATTAAGGTCCTGGAGTGGCCTAGCCAGTCTCCAGACCTTGATCCCATAGAAAATCTGTGGAGGGAGCTGAAGGTTCGAGTTGCCAAACGTCAGCCTCGAAACCTTAATGACTTGGAGAAGATCTGCAAAGAGGAGAGGGACAAAATCCCTCCTGAGATGTCTGACCTCTGTGATTGCCAACAAGGGTTTTGTCACCAAGTACGAAGTCATGTTTTGCAGAGGGGTCAAATACTTATTTCCCTCATTAAAATGCAAATTAATTTATAACATTTTTGATATGCGTTTTTCTGGATTTTTTTGTTGTTATTCTGTCTCTCACTGTTCAAATAAACCTACCATTAAAATTGTAGACTGATCATTTCTTTGTTAGTGGGCAAACATACAAAATCAGCAGAGGATTTCCCCTCACTGTACATACATAGGCCGTTTGTGTGTTATATATATATATATATATATACACACACACACACATATATATGTGCCCCAGAATGACATAAAAGAATATTTATAATATCTCCTGAACCAAAGCAGCACAGCCGGAGCATTTATCAGGAAAAACCGGCACAAACAAAATCACAAACCAATGAGCCTATTTGGAGTGAACTTGGAGCATGTGTGGGGCCGCGGACATCACCGCAACATAATTAAATGCTTAATATATTAAAAACGGATGCAGAACAAACGAAACTTTTATCAGCACAAAGCAGCAAAAAACGAAGCAAAAAACGATTGAGACTGTTTCGGGTTAATCTGGAGCGTGTGGGGGGGCTGAGTGACCCCAGAATGCCCTATGAATATTCTTTTAATATCTCCTGAAGCGAAGTAGCACAAACGAACATTTTTATGGCACAAACCAGCACAAACAATTGAGACTATTTTGCTGACATTTTGCGTTGGGGGGGGGGGG
>JAFFST010054296.1:78121-112376 GCA_022414735.1 Noturus placidus
CCCAAGCGACTTACAGCTGTAATCGCAGCAAAAGGTGGCGCTACAAAGTATTAACTAAAGGGGGCCGAATAATTTTGCTCGCCCAATTTTTCAGTTTTTTATTTGTTGAAAAAGTTTAAAATATCCAATAAATTTCGTTCCACTTCATGATTGTGTCCCACCTTTTGTTGATTCTTCACAAAAAATTACAGTTTTATATCTTTATGTTTGAGGCCTGAAATGTGGCAAAAGGTCGAACAGTTCAAGGGGGCCGAATACTTTCGCAAGGCACTGTAGATAACGCTGGTGCAAATGTGATAGTACTGCTACCAGAACCAAAAGTGCATCTTTCACCTTCCACATTTTATTTGGTCCGACTACTGCTTTAGCTGAAAAAGCAGAAGCGCGTGGTTTTCAGGTGTCTCCCATAGCGTTGTAGCAAGGGTTCAAATATCCCAAATGCTACAATTAAAAACATAGACCTTACCTCCAGAACAAAAACTCCACAGTCATTATCATTCTTCTGTTGTGGAATACCCTGAGGAAAAAAAAATACAATGAAAATATGGTATGACACTAAATCATATTAACAAGTACAGCACAAGATGTCACTATGCATCTCAATCTTTGAATGTGATATAAATGACAAGTTCAACTGCTGGATTTTACATCCTTCAGCCCATCAAGCAGAAATGGATCAATACATCAATTTAGAATTTTTTTTTTTTAACTCAGCGGAATCTAGAAGATATGCAGGATTTATTCTGTAGCAAAAAGCCTACCAGCAAATGAGCAAAGAATACAAAAATCAACCGCATTTCAAATCTGATAACAAGAACCAATAATGCAAAACTCAACACAATCAGATGCTCCCACTGACACAAACCTTGTTGACAGTCATCTTCCAGCCTTTTTGGAGAGGAGCATGCTTCTTTTCTTTTGCCTCCGCTATGATGTATTTCAAAATGTTCTGGTAAAGAGAGTACATTTACATTGTCAAGCTAATACAGTACCAGTGTTAACACTTAATTCGAGGTCGACCAATCAATTGGTTTCGCCGATTAATCGGCAATGATAAGTAATTGTTGGAACAATCGGAAATAAACCACACCGATAGTTTATCCTGGTTGTGCATGTTACAGGAGTGGCTGAGAAGGACCCGCTTTCATTATGCAGTATGAGAGCAGCCTCTAGATGCGAAGTAAAAATTAATCACTGATAAATTTTGTTGTTATTTGAAATGTTTTTTGATACATTTTGGCTGTCTCTATTTTTATTTGTTATTTGGAGGGTTACTTTTTGGTTCAGTTTGGATGTATATCTTTTATTTACTATAATGTTTATTTAAAAATGTATTCAATTTTTTTTAAATTACAGTACATTTCCATGGTACAGTCAGCACCGTTTTTTTTTTTTTTTGTAATAAAATTCAGCAATATTTTACTTTGAGTGTTATGTTTTCATTCAGTATCTATTTTAAAAACAGTTGAATAATCTTTTATCGGCAGGTACTACCACTTAGTTATGTGTATCGGTAAAATCCACCACCGGTCGACCTCTACTTTTAATACAATAGTGCTGCCTCGTTCTAATCTAATCTTATCGTTTCAATAGTAACGGCTAATTCACCGGGACTTGCATCACAGATTTATCTTAATCTAATAATAAACGTATTCAAAATGTCAGTACTGCCATGGAAAGGTCTTCAGGACTTTGAGTTTATTGGTAACAATAACAAGCTGCCTTTTCTCAGAACAGACCAGCTATTCATGTTTTATTCCTTACTTCAACAGCAAACTTGAACAATATTCCTTGGGAATCATAGAAGTTTATGTTTTGCTTGGGGACGTCCACAGTAATCAGGGACCAGTGGATCTCCAAGTGGAGAGGAATCAGCAGCAATCTTTTAGAAAACACATCCACCTATACGCCAGAAAGAAAGACGATATTACAAACACACGAAAAAGAAAATTAATATTCATGACAATAATAATAAAAGGGTTTCCAGGTCTACACTTTTCCTGTGATCTGGCTGATGTTTGACTTGCTACTGCGAGTCCATGTTCTGTCTGATAGTAGAGTTGCCTTGTTGATGAGAAAATGGCCAGTCAAACCTTGACAGAAGTGGAACCTGATGTGGTCTTCTACTGTTCTAGTCCATCTGTCTCATAGTTTGACAGTCCACAGTTGTAAAGAGTGGTTATTTGAGTTACTCTAGTGCTCCTGTCATCTCAAACCAGTCTCGGTTCATCCTGCTCATGTTTTTTTACGCACCAGTCTGTTCAAACTCTAGAGACTATTGTGTGAGAAAATCCCAGGAGATCAGGATGCTACAGTCAAAATCACCAAGATCTCGTTTTTCTAGTCCGTATACCTGGGTTTAACATCATAAGATTAAAGAGGGAGAGATTCAAAAATTTGGAATTGGGAGTAATTTTCACACAGGCCTGGCA
Organism: Noturus placidus; assembly: GCA_022414735.1. Classification (NCBI taxonomy): domain Eukaryota; kingdom Metazoa; phylum Chordata; class Actinopteri; order Siluriformes; family Ictaluridae; genus Noturus; species Noturus placidus. The sequence continues at coordinate 80,554 of JAFFST010054296.1, forward strand.
ACCTTGATCGCAATGTAATTTTGCTTCATTTGAAAGGAAACATCATGTGCTGGTCATTCACCTTTTTCGTCCATCTCTTCACTCCTTCATAACCTTTTGCAACAAGCTGTTTGTAAAAGAAACTGTTGAAGAAATGGACCTAGAAAAAAAATCAAATATTTTCATTATCACTAAACCAATCAGTCCCAGAAGATTGAATGATGGAACACAAAATGTTTCCTACTCCATCAGTGCATTCGTTATACCTTGTGGTTTGTAGCATCCATGATCAATTCACCATACATGTTTATGACCTGTAAAAAAATGTAAAACACATCATAAAGCTATATGTATTAACATCATACAGTTTCTTAAGCATAAATGAATAATAGTGCATTTCCATGATCTACCTGGTCATTGACCCAGTTTTGGTCTTCAAGTGTTGAAAGGTCTTCGAGTGCCAGAGTGTGCTTGTTGTAGGTCACTTTGAAGAAATGCATCGACGCGCACGCCAAGCCGGCCTTGTACTTCAGCACTTCTTTGTTGATCATTTTCTTTCTGTATGACAATGTATACTGTCGTGAGAAAATCACCACTTAACAACTTTGCTCTGTGAATAAAGGAGAAGAACATACCGGTCATTAAAGTCAGCGTTCAAGTGTTCGTTCAGGAACTGAAGAATGTCTTCCTCGGTCAGTGGAATGAAGCTCCCATACTTCCCATAGAAAAGCTCGAGGTATTCTGCGGTGGAAAAAAAAAAAAGATGATGTTAACAAAATCATACACAAGGCCAGCTCTTGAGAGTTACAGATGAACAAAGTCATACCGTGAAGGAGTTCTACAACATCTTCCTGCTGGATTTCAGCTGAAAGTGGCTGTGAGACATTAGCTCGGTCTTCTTCTGCATCAACATGAGGCCGCTTGCAGTAACGGTGGTCCCATAAAGCCTTTGTGTTCAGATAAACTGCATACACAGCGTCTTCAATTTCCATGGCATCAGTGTCTGTGGGCTGATCTGACGTAGTGATGCTGCTCTCTGCAGCAGAACGTATGAATTTATCCATACAGTCATTGTGTGAGGTCGGACCGCAATGCAGGCAGTCCAGAGGTGCTGTAGGATCACAGTGTGAATCCAAACTGGCTTGAGTTATACTGTGCATGACAGAATTGGGCTCTTTTGAGTCACTGAGTGGAGCGCAATCAGCATCATTGCCTTCACTGTTCCCTGGACTGGCCGCAGTGCCGTTGTGCAGAACCAGAGGAATAATCTGTTCCCCACTCAGTGTTGGTGTGCCTGGTTCAGGAAGGGTTACTTGTTGAATTCCACACACAGTCATGGTGTCTGTGGTGTCTGGTGTCGACGCTAGGTCGACGAACTCAGAACCTAAATGGTCGTCAGTAGTCACCTCGACTTCGTTCACCACCTCTTTCTTCCTGCGGCCACGTTTCTTCGTGACCGGCCCGTGACCCAGCGTGTGAGGTTTGGTGTTCGGCCCACAGCAGTCGCATAACTTGGGCACGCGTTTCCTCCGTGCGCGGCCATTCTCCGACATCTCGGCTGGTGCCGGCTTTGCCTGGTCGGAGCTGTTATGAACTTGGACCCTCATGTCCAAGGCTCATGTCCATTCCTCCAGGGACTCCCCGCTGGCCTTTGCCTACTTGACTGCCTTAGCAGCTCTCCACCATCAGGCTCCACGAACGTGGATTTCAAGCCGGAACTGCACTGCAAAGAAAACATAAAGCAAGAAGCACTCTGATAGATATAATTCAGTGTTTCTAAAAATAAGGTTCAGGCATCCCTACCTGTCCATAAAGCTTTATTTTACTTCGCTGCAGTGCCGGCAATCACAACCCATTATTAATCACTCCCTTAACTCATACAAAATCCTGACAAAGGAGGAAATGGTGATAAGCAGCAGGTGATTTCTCAGATCACATGGTCCAACCTTACATTTCTTACTCAATGAATTTAAAAGAACAGATCTGAATTCTTTATCAGAGATGTAAGCTCCACCAATAACATAAATATCTCAATGAAAAGGTTAGCTCCAGCATTAAAAGACAATGCGTAAAAAAAACTAAGTCACGGGGTCCTGTACACTGAACAACACTTGAACAGAACTGGCTTGTATGACTGGACGCATCGCAAGCTTCCATGTTAGTGCACCAGTGTTTACAGTTTAGCTAGCTAAGTAGCTCGCGAGCAGTTATTATTCACTCCCGTTGCTATATGACTGAAAGAACTAGCCATGTGCGTGTTAAATCACTCGCCTGACCGTGTGCATGCAAAACCAGGACAAAACACCGAATTCAAAAACATACCTGGACTGCGAGTTAGCCTAGCTGCTCAAGTATCTAAATGGAGGACAAGATTGCTAACGTTACCGAGTCTTCAGATGTAACTGCAACGTTAGTACACAAGCCTTAACCAACTTGCTTTACATTTGTGCGTGTGTCTTTGACCAGACGTGTCTATATAAATTCCTGCTGAGACAACTCGCGCCTGCAGCATTCAAATCGTTACATTTGGCTGTTTATATCACGATTTTCCGTCGCGGTAGTAAACCGACTCTGTCGCAGAATGATTACGTCATGCATTTTAAATCAAAGCGTTAGAAATATCTCCCTCTACTGATCAGGACGTATTTCTCCTTCTTCTTTCCAGGCGCTTTACCTCCTCTGCGTTGTTTCATCCTTAGACATATAAATAAATGTATAAAAACAAATAATATTTCAAAATATTTTAACAAATGTATTTATATGTGTAGGGGTGCACGGTGGCTTAGTGGTTAGCACGTTCGCCTCACAGGTCTAGGGTTCGAGTCCCGTCAGGGCCATGTGTGTGCGGAGTTTGCATGTTCTCCCCGTGTGTCAGGGGTTTCATCCGGGTACTCCGGTTTCCTCCCCCAGTCCAAAGACATGCATGGTAGGTTGATTGGCGTGTCTAAAGTGTCCGTAGTGTATGAATGTGATTTGTGTATGTGATTGTGCCCTGCGATGGACTGGCACCCTGTCCAGGGTGTACCCCGCCTTGTGCCCGATGCCTCCCGGGATAGGCTCCAGTTCCCCGTGACCCTGAAAAGGAGTAAGCGGTTGAAGATGGATGGATGGATGGATGGATTTATATGTGTGTGGTTTCATCTACATTCAGTACTATCACATATATGTGTTTTCCTCCCCATCACTTGTAAAAATGTTTTTTTTTAAAGTGTCTGTGCTTGCTTTATGCGTTCACCTTGTACATTAAAATGGTCAATACATGTTTTGTATTCAAGATGCAAAAACTTTTCTATGAAATATTTATTTGTTTGCAGTATTCTTCTTTTTTTTAACTTACAAAAACAAACAACAACCCAGCAATAGTTGTATATACTGTACTATCCACTTCTGTTTAGAGCAAAAATGCATTATAGTTGTTATGTGTACAACTAAAATACGAGTAAATTATTCCGAATGAACAGATAATGTGTCTAAATGGATACAAATACAGATGAATAGGAGTAGCTGGGGGTTTAACATTAACATGCTGCACTCCACCTTAGTAACTGCCTGGTCAGTGAAGCAGAACCAAATAACTGTAGTAAAATGTCACAGGTAGGTTCAAATAAAACTAATATCTGTGCACGTGGGATTAAACAAACAGTCCAATACACATCTCTATTTGAGGCCAATTATGAACTCAAGTGATTTGAGCTTGAGGAACTGACAGAGCCAGAATTCTCACACCATGTCGAAAGTGCTGGAATTTCTCCCCGGGGTTTTCAGTGAGAGCATAGTGGTAGGGTTCATATTTAACGGACCATAGGTTTAAATCTGAAAACAGATACAGATATTTTGTTGTTTATTGAAGCGTGTCTTTGGCCTGGAGGAAGAAGCCAGAGTACCTGGCGGAAACCCCCAAAACAGGGGCAGAACATGCAAACCCCGTACACACAGGGCAGTGGCAGGAATCCAACCCCCAACCCTGGAAGTGCGAAAGCATCACTAAGCCACTGTGTGCCCCATCTTCAGTCTTGTTGATTGGTAATAATTGTTGTTTTTTTTTTAAAGAAATATATGTAAATAATAATAATTATCAAATAATTTGATATACTGTAGGCTATGTCTGGCTGAAGACTTTACCAACACACAATTTTCTACTAGTTTAAATTTACTTAAATGTTTATTTGTAACAACACAAGTGCAATATTTACAGAAATTATAACATTTTTGTACAATGGAAACAATTTCTGAACAAAATGAATAAAATGATTTCATTACAAATGGTATATGCCACACTGATACAAGTGTTCACGTAGCATTATACCATTGCTGTACATCACTGTTTATAACACTTTTTTTGGCACTGATGAAGTAAGGCATTATTCATTTGTGTAATAACCGTAAACCTGATATGGGTTCATTTTGCTGTAATTCAAACGAAGCCTTCAATTTTATAATCATAACTTCAACCAGGTGTTGTATGCTTTTTTAAAATCTATTTGATTCCTGGTGTGGGACATATGTAATGAAAGGAATTTTTAGCTAAATATAAGCAGAGGTCAGAATCATGGACAACTTCCCTATTTTTTTTTTTTTTTTTTTTTTTTTTTTATCACATCACAATAAATACTTCAAGGTTACATTAGACTGTAGGTGGATGATAAAAATGTTGAAAAATAATTTAGCACTCTACTTGCACAGCACAAAAATATTTCGGATTCAGAAACAGAAAGGTATTAGTATTAAACGTAACAAAATTAATACATGAACTAGCAAGATAACAAAAAAAGCAGTACACATCTCTCACTACACACTACATACATCAGTGCTACACATTTTTACATGATAAAATACACTTAAATAATATAGGCTTCAAATCTCTCTGAACATTTAACTTACAAAACATTTTTTACTGTTACTGAATCATTTTTTTAAACTTAGAATTGAAATGTTGGCATCATGCAACGTAACCATGGCTCCAAGCATACTGGTAGAAAAAGCACACTTTTCTGAAGGGAACTGGAGAGATCGGATGTTTATGATGATACTTCAGAACTGTACAGACTAGAAAAAAAAGTAAATTAATATTAGCAAGCAACAGAGAAACAATTCTAAAAAAAAAAAAACCTAACTTTGTATTGTAACACAATACAGTATGTTACTGTGGTGTCTGTGACATTGCCTGAATATGTGCCATAGGGGTTTATTATAAAAGGGGTACATTATAAGTACAATAATTAAAACATAAAATTATGACACAGTGTTCGCGTGATCCATTCAGACTCTTGGCAGCATGTAAAAAAACAAACAAAGAATGTGACAAAATTAAACATGGTTAAATAAACATTAGCTCTCTGGCCAAGATTTTCACTGGTGTGACTCTCTAGGGAGTATATCTTAAGCACGGCACTGATGTTAGCTAGTCATGCTGTCAATGTCACGCTACTCTCTTTAGCCATAGACGTGATTATGAAAGCATTTTCTCCTCCACCGAGTAACATACTGTATATTCAGCTATGAACTATTGGTTTATATTTTCGTCTAGTTTTAATGACTGACACGGAAGGATGATGTTAATGAAGATGCATAGATGTGTGTGGTACATTGTACTCTTATTTGGCATATTTGGTTGTCTTATTTTAGTGCCTTCATACAACATAATTAAATAAAACTTTCCAGTTGCTTCTTGCGGCTGATCAAAGCCACGGCTGTTTTCCCGTGCAAGGATGTTAGCTGCTTGCATGCTTAATGTTGGAATTCATCGCAACCTTGAGTTTGAAGAAAGTGCTACATAAATGGTTAAATAAATAAATAAATAAGTAATTTTTTTTTACAAAATAAAATAATCTGTCCATTTTCCATACTGCTTATCCTACATAGGGTCAGGGGGAGCCTGGAGCCTATCCCAGGGGACCTGAGGCACAATGTTTTATAGTGGGCTTTGCGCATCCTCTTTCAGTTAAGTGTTCTGGTCTGTGATTTGATGTAGCCGTGAATTCACAGGGAAATCATTTTTGAGCAAAATAATGCAAGTCAGTTATTAACCATGCCACATCTCTTCACACATGGGGTTTCCGTCTATTCATTTCCTGTACCGCGTATCCTACAGAGGGTCGCGGGGAGCCTGGAGCCTATCCCAGGGAAGTCGGGGCACAAGGTGGGGGACACCCTGGATGGGGTGCCAACCCATCGCACACCCATTCACACACCCATTCTCACACTTTGGACAATTTGCACATGCCAATCAGCCTACAACGCATGTTGTTGGATTCGAGGAGGAAACCGGAGTACCCGGAGGAAATCCCCGAAGCACTGGGAGAACACGCAAACTTCCCGCACACACACGGCAGAGGCAGATTCAAAACCCCCAAACCTAGAAGCGCAAGCCATTGTGCCCCCCACTATTATTATTATTATTATTATTATTATTATTATTTTAATACTAGATCTGATGAAGAACAGCTCAGAGTAACCTTGTGCTGATTTTGGAAGGTAAGCTTCTTGTTGCTTTCAGCTCAGCTTGGGCTTTGAAGTTGGGTTATTCATCATAATCATGTTAATGACATTCACATGCTTTGCACTCTGCTCTGAGGAACATTCAATCACAGAGTTTGTTTTCCAGCTGGTTCCACTGTTTAATCCTTACCTCCATCTCACACACACACACACACACACACACACACACACACACACACACAGTTTCTGCAGTCTGCATGTCAACGTGCTTTGGTGTAGATCAAAGTGGTATCATTTGCTATTGTACAGAAATCTAGAGGAACCTTGGCGGCTACTAATGGCTTTTCCGCCATCTGGAGTTGATGTTGGGCTAGTTTCAGACTTCTACTCTGCTCAGAAGTAATTATGGTTTTACTATTCATTAAAATAGCATCTTCACTTGCGTGAACACTCAGGCAAGGCTTTACATTTTAAGTGAGGAGTGGAAATAGTTATCGTATACACAGCGCATGCTTGTGTTTTACCTCCCCCCCCCCCCCCCCCCCCAGGACACATGCCTCCACTTATCAGCTCATTAACAAGTCCTTCATGTCTTTAATATGGGTTTGTTAGAGCAGACACTGCACTCAAATGTGCACAGCTTGTATATACACTAATGGAATAGTAACTTCTCACACTAAAATCCAAACTGTTCTCGATTGGCTGAAACACTGTTATTCTCAACTCGATTTACACAAAAAAAATTATACAGAATCATCAGAATAACAGAATGATCAGAATAATTCGATAATTCTTAATAAAATAATTTACCAGAATATTAATAACATAAAAATAACATGTTTTACTTAGGCCATGGATCTTTAACTTTAATGAACTTGTAAGGAAAGTGTTGACCGTGTGATGGAAAAGGAAGTGGGCAAGTTAAATGCTCTTATGCACAACAGTTTCTGTGAATTTTCATGAAAACCTTCACGTATGAGCAATTCTTGCACTTTTCATTAAAAAAAAATCACATAAACTATAGGTTACTTAACTAGGCTACTTCACATACACTCAGCTACATAAGACCATAGGGTCACTTCTGGGCTGTTACTGTAGTAACTCAATTAATCATCAGGCACAGGCTTAACTGATCCTGTGACTCTTCTGCAGTAAGGATGGCTGGTTTTTAGTGTGTGATGTACCTCATAGCAGCGTGCCATTAAGCTGTGGAGTGTTTAGCATTTTGGCCACTGAGGGCCCACTGCCTGCTTCAGACAGCGCCTGCACCTGCACCTTGTATGCACACTTTGGCTGGAGCTGCTCCACCCTGACCGAACGCTGATCCTGTAATTGAGATTACATGTTGTTAGAAATATATATATACTACCAGTCAAAAGCATAGATGCACTCATTCTTTATTTCTACCCCGCCCACCCACACAAGTCTTTAAAACTCTGGAATAACACAAATGGAACTCTGGGAATTATGTTGTCATAAAAAAGTCCAAAATAATTCAGTATTTTAGCATCTTCAAAGTAGTAGTCGGTACCGATACCAATGTTGATACCACGGTGTGATTTTTAAATAAATTTTTTTCAATAAAATTTAAAACTCATGGAGGACATCCTCCTCTGGCTAATATTGGCAAAAGAGAGAGAGAACGATTGAGAGAGAGAGAGAGAGAGAGAGAGAGAGAGAGAGAGAGGGGGGATATTTCAGTTCTCAAACACTGTCTGACAATAACTAATAAAACATTTTTATGTTTTGTTGAATTTGCCAGAAATGTATTCTTGGTATTTTCTCAACCAGTTTCTTGAGGAATCTCCCTGAGATGCTTTTTAAACAGTATTAAAGGAGTTCCCACCTATGCTGCACTCCTATTGACCACTTTTCAGAATATTTCTCTTATTAATATTTGGATTATAAGTCATCAATTTAAAAAATATATTTTTTTGTAAATAAAATGTTTGATTTTTAATAAAAGGAATTAATATGTTGGCACAATTATATTTTTTATCTACAACACTGATTGAAAACATTTAATCATAAGGTTTTTAAGATCATGAGAAACATTTCAGTCAAGTGTCTCCAGAGTGTGAGTGTATATATATATATATATATTAATTACACAAACACACACAGGTGCTGGTCATATAATTAGAATATCATCAAAAAGATGATTTATTTCAGTAATTCAATTTTAGTTTGTAAAATTCCTATTTACAGGACTTGGCACCTGCACACAGCGCCAAAGCTACCAGTACCTGGTTTAAGGACCATGGTATCCCTGTTCTTAATTGGCCAGCAAACTCGCCTGACCTTAACCCTATAGAAAATCTATGCGGTATTGTGAAGAGGACGATGCGATACGCCAAACCCAACAATGCAGAAGAGCTGAAGGCCACTATCAGAGCAACCTGGGCTCTCATAACACCTGAGCAGTGCCACAGACTGATCGACTCCATGCCTCGCCGCATTGCTGCAGTAATTCAGGAAAAAGGAGCCCTAACTAAGTATTGAGTGCTGTACATGCTCATACTTTTCATGTTCATACTTTTCTGTTGGCCAACATTTCTAAAAATCCTTTTTTTGTATTTTTGTATTAGTCTTAAGTAATATTCTAATTTTCTGAGATACTGATTTTGGGGTTTTCATTAGTTGTCAGTTATAATCATCAAAATTAAAATAAATGAACACTTGTAATATATCAGTCTGTGTGTAATGAGTATATACATTATACTAGTTTCACTTTTTGAATGCAATTACTGAAATAAATCAACTTTTTGATGATAATTAATTACTTTTATATGACAAGCACCTGCATCTAATTATATTACCAGCACCTGTATGTATATGTATATCTTCACCAGAGTGTCACGAGTCAGTGTTTTGGAACTTTTCAGTGCAGCAACATTCAACTCATTTATCTCATTCAGTCCTAGACCCATTTGCATCTATGTATCACTTTCTCTCTGAAGATAAGCTGTTGTAGTTCAAGTGCTTGTACCAACACAAAATAGCTTTACAGAAATCCAGGTGTAGATCTACATCTCTAATCCAGAAATGTTAGTAGCAAGGAAAAACTTCATGAAATGACACGAGGAACGCTTGAGAGGAAAAATTGAACCCTTGCTGAGTGACAGATTATATGTGACAGGGATTATAAATCATTACAGTATACAGGTGTAGATGAGTAAAACAGAACTGAGTTTGTTGAAAGCATACTGTGAATAAGACTCCTGGAATGAGTAGAGGAAAGTCCTTATGATCACATCAGCAGGTAAAATCTTAGGTACAATTCTTCAATATCCAGATGGTATCTTGGGTATAACCTGCAAATCTACACTATGTGGCCAAATGTACTGTATCTGGACACCTCACCATCAAGACATATGAGGTTCCAAACTGTTGCCACAAATTTTGGAGCACACAATTGTCTAGAATGTTTTTGTATGCTGCAAATTTATGATTTCTCTTTACTGGAACAAAGGGACAGTGACAGTGCCTCTGTGCACAAAGCAAGGTCCATGAAGACTTGGTTTGGCAAGATTGGAGTAGAAGAACTTGAATGTCCTGCACATAGCCCTGACCTCAAAACCACTGAACACCTTTGGAATGAATTGGAACGCTGACTGTGTCCCAAACCTCCTTCTCCATCATTAGTCCCTGACCCTCTTGTGGCTGAATGGGAAAATCCCCACAACAATGCTACAAAATCTAGTGGAAAGCCTTCCCAGAAGAGTCGAGGCTGGTATAGCAGTAAAGTGGGGACCATATGAATGTCCACCATCTTGGAAAGGAATGTTCAGCATGCACATCTGGTCATGATGGTCAGGTGTCCACATACTTTTTTTGGTCATACAGCGCATCTCAAGCTGTTGTACTAATTGAATCCTGCTTAACCTCACATCAATACTCCAGTTCACAACAGGCTCACTATATATATTTATTAACATATATATTTAGAAATTAGAAAAAAGCTTCAGAAAATATCCTCACAAGGTTCTTCCTCATATCATCTCAGAGTGGGCATGGATTTCTGTAAAAAGCTACTTTGTGATGATGTCTCTCACTGAAAGCTTTATACATATTTAAAAAAAATTCTGGTTGGTGTTTTGTTAAAGTGTAACATGTAAGCAGTTGCTGCCATAAAAGGGAATATAATTAGGGCTTCGCTGATCCCATTTCCCTCATTTTTTGACACAACCCTCGTATCATAGCTCTGAGTATTGCCCTACAACTTACACTGGTCTAATACTAATGCTCGTTGTGTACTGATGCTCCATTTTGCGTATTTCAACATCATGCACAATCAATGCATAGCTTATATATATATATATATGTGTGTGTGTGTGTGTGTGTGTGTGTGTGTATATATATATATATATATATGTATATAACATATGTGTGTGTATATATATATATATGTATGTATGTATGTATATAACATATGTGTGTGTGTGTGTGTATATATATATATATATATATGTATATATATAAGCTATGCATCGATTGTGCATGATGTCGAAAGACACAAAATGGATGCACCAACGAGCATCAGTATTAGATCAGTGTGTTATACACACACACACACACACACACACACACACACACACACATATATATATATATATATAAGTGCAGTGTTTGCTGGGACAGTATAATGGAGTATGGGTGAGGTTTGAAGAGATCAACGTGCATTAGGTGTTTGATTTTTGTGACATCCTGTACGTTTTCTATATAGAATTCAAAATTACTAGCCAGCTAACAAATTCACAAGTACATTTATTTAGCAGGAAAGGAGAATTATTGTCCAGGTCTGTCTGATTCTTAAAGACCATGTCTCATTTTCATCATGACCATCATCATTAATATATCAATCAGGTGATGTACCTAAGTGTCATGATTCAGTCTCCCAATTTGATCAAATTCTAGCCCTACCTGTTTCTTAAGAGCTACAGAGCTAAGTGGAATTGATAATCATCCTCCATGACTGTTGCACACTGTGTCTTATAAAGCCTTCAAACTTACAGGTGCCAGATTTAATGTTTGAGAGATGAGTGAGTCTGGAGACTTGTTCACACAGCTGCTGGAGACTTTGACCCAGGAGAACTGAAATCCTGTGATGGGTGTCTGGCCGGGTGTGGTCTCAGACACCTGCCAGCTGAACAGACCTTCCAGGGAGCCGTTCACCGTCTGAAACTCCACTAACAACTTCTCAGGGCGTTGCAGCGCTTTCTTGGCCTGCAGATGGCGCTCTGGGACAAAGACAAGCATCATTAGAGCCGCGCAACAGACCTGCTTTTTAGACAGCTGATCACAAATACCTATCCAAAACACATTTCTCCAGACTCAGCAATGTGAACATGTAACTTTTTGATATGCACTGAATATTTAACATATATGTTTATCACTAAGAATAATTTTGACAGCCTGCTTAGTTAAAACATTTAATGGAAGTCTAAGGGCAGTTGTTACTTTAGACGATCAGTGTGGGGAAACATATTTGTAGAAGGATTTAATAAATTCTTCAAATATTTTTGTCAATTAAGTATGTACAAGTCGTCCTTTCAAAGATGGGAATACTTTTTCAGAGGGAAAAATTTGCGTCTGTGCCTTACCAATGTGTGGGTTTGATGGTAAACGGCTACCTCGAAACCTTTGGAAAAGCACTAAATGACCAAAATAACTTTATATTGTATTGCTCCAGTGTTGGAAAGTTGAATAAAACAACATAAGAACAGCTCTGCTATGTATTTCTGTCTCTCATGTCTCATCCCAAGACCTTTATTGTGTTTGAGTTTTAACTTTGTGTTTAACCCTAAGAGGTCTACATCTTTGCTGCTTTCTGATACTCAGGTTTAATAGTTAATAAAAAATATGCAATTTTAAGATATGTAGTGTTTTATACCTGTTTTACCAGAACAGATATATAGTGCTACGTGAATACAGTAGATTTAAGTGTGTCGGGTGATTGTATATAAAGCTAATCCCCTAAAAATGCAAATGAGAAATGGAGAAATTCTAAAACTTACTTCAGTCCTGAAAACCAAAAGTGAAGAAATAAAAATCTGTATCCTCTGCTTGTGTATACAGTGGGGGAAAAAAGTATTTGAACCCCTGCTGATTTTGTACGTTTGCCCACTAACAAAGAAATGATCAGTCTATAATTTTAATGGTAGGTTTATTTGAACAGTGAGAGACAGAATAACAACAAGAAAATCCAGAAAAACGCATGTAAAAAATGTTATAAATTGATTTGCATTTTAATGAGGGAAATGAGTATTTGACCCCTCTGCAAAACATGACTTAGTACTTGGTAATGACTTAGTAATTACTTTTCATTTTCAATGCCCTGGCTGAGGGATGGAGGTTCTCACCCAAGATTTGACGGTACATGGCCCCGTCCATCGTCCCTTTGATGCGGTGAAGTTGTCCTGTCCCCTTAGCAGAAAAACACCCCCAAAGCATTATGTTTCCACCTCCATGTTTGACGGTGGGGATGGTGTTCTTGGGGTCATAGGCAGCATTCCTCCTCCTCCAAACACGGCGAGTTGAGTTGAGGCCAAAGAGCTCCATTTTGGTCTCATCTGACCACAACACTTTCACCCAGTTGTCCTCTGAATCATTCAGATGTTCATTGGCAAACTTCAGACGGGCATGTATATGTGCTATCTTGAGCAGTGGAGCTGCAGGATTTCAGTCCTTCACGGCGTAGTGTGTTACCAATTGTTTTCTTGGTGACTATGGTCCCAGCTGCCTTGAGATCATTGATAAGATCCTCCCATGTAATTCTGGGCGGATTCCTCACTGTTCTCATGATCATTGCCACTCCACGAGGTGAGATCTTGCATGGAGCCCCAGGCCGAGGGAGATTGACAGGACTTTTGTGTTTCTTCCATTCGCGAATAATCACACCAACTGTTGCCACCTTCTCACCAAGCTGCTTGGCAATGGTCTTGTAGCCATTCCAGACTTGTGTAGGTCTACAATCTTGTCCCTGACATCCTTGGAGAGCTCTTTGGTCTTGGCCATGGTGGAGAGTTTGGAATCTGATTGATTGATTGCTTCTGTGGAGAAGTGTCTTTTATACAGGTAACAAACTGAGATTAGGAACACTCCCTTTAAGAGTGTGATCCTAATTTCAGCTTGTTACCTGTATAAAAGACACCTGGGAGCCAGAAATCTTTCTGATTGTAAAGGGGTCAAATACTTAGTTCCCTCATTAAAATGCAAATCAATTTATAACATTTCTGACATGCGTTTTTCTGGATTTTCTTGTTATTCTGTGTCTCACTGTTCAAATAAACTTACCATTAAAATTGTAGACTGATCATTTCTTTGTCAGTGGGCAAACGTACAAAATCAGCAGGGGATCAAATACTTTTTTCCCCCACTGTAAGTCACACAAAATAACAAAAAAGGGAAAAAAAACATCTTTTTCAGCGCTAACTGTGAACAACAATTTGTATTCATCTCTCTGTGACAATTTAAAATAAGTAAGTATCTACACCAAATTATTTGTAAAGTATTGAGCACAATGTAAATTACTGAGCAATAAGTAAGTTCGTTCATGTTACGAGTGACATGAACTCCCTTTCTCCCGTTTCTTCTCAAGTTTGGTCAGGTCAATTCCCACCCACTAGCTAACGCTCCACATCACACAATGGCTGGGGAGGGTGGGCAAACACACATTTCCTCTGAGACACGTGAAGCCAACATTCATATCTCACATGTCACAGAGCAGCATAACACACTCTGCCCTCTTCAAAATACAATATGCCATCTCTCTCTCCTAGCAAGCACAGCCAATTTAGCTCTCTTGGCTCGCACCCATGGATGGCTGATAATTATGTGTTTTAAATGACCTCTATTGTACTGTAAGTGAGTTTCAATTAAACAAGTTTTCTTTTCTTAGTACAGTGAAACGTATACATTTTCATCTGTGGCAATCGAACATATGCTGTGCTACTGTTCAAGAAATGCTATGGTGCAAAAACCTTTCCTTACCATCGTGGGCACAGGACAGTAGCTTTTTCCCACGGCCTTTAAGCGTCGAGCACTGTGGGGTAGTGACAGAGGTCACGGCCCTGGCCTTCTCTCCATGCTCAGAGAGTGGTGTCACAGTTACTTTGTACTTACAGGCAAAGAGAAGGTCTGTGATGACATAATGCGTGCCCTAAAGGAAAAATGGAACATGATGTATCAAGTCTTGACACCAAATCTGCCCAGTGATAGCAATACTCTGTGGATCATGAGAAAATTGAACATAATAAAAAATATCCTTGAAGATACAACCATAAAGCATGATAAAGAGTGGGAAACAAACTGATGCGATGTATGATTACTGAGCCGCTAGCTCTTCTGATGGGAAATCAGATACTGATCCCTTTAGCCGCAGTGTATTTGTGTCATATAAAAAATGGCTGTGGTTTTCACACATTTTCATTACCTTCTCTACCAGCCCATGACTGATTACGTCTGGAAACATAACACTCTTGACTGCTATAGCATTAAATGCCATATAGTTAGACTTGAACAAGGGCTTTATGGAAATATAGGAACTCCAGTGAATAAACCACACTGATATATGAGCAGATATTTATAGACAACGTCCAGGTCTTGATAATGACCCCGTTTCTTTCGTGTTAGCCACTGAAAGGCAGCACAATAGCACTGAGTAATTTTGGTATATTGTGGCCGCTACTGATATTCCCGAGCCATTACAGAGCGTTCCTTTTCGCTGTCCAGACATGTGCGTCTGGTACACTTTCCAGATGATGTGTAATAGTTAAACCTTTCCTTCCTTCTAAAATTAAACACCTTCAAGTTGCCCAAGCAGATCACAATGAGGTTGTAGGTAGGTGTGGTGCATTGTAACTAAAAGTGGCTGGGCAAGGACCACCTTATCCTGCTGCTGGAAAAGCAAACAGCCCGTGCCCAGCGCATTCCTATGTTTATTAAACAATATACAGTTTCTCCTGCACTCTTGTTTGCTGGTAGGTCCAAATTCGAGCTGACTGCAGGTCATCCAGGGTGTCTCATATCCACCAGCTTATTATATGACCTTGCTGAGTTACATATGAAAAGTATTTTCCAGACTAATGCAATATAATGCAGTGACTTTCTCCATTTATATCTGAGCCAGAAGACCATGCGAAACAAGATTTTTCTTACTAGAAACATTTCTACTCACTCCTACATATGTGTTGACAGCCGAGCAGAGAAAACAGTTAACATACCTGTACAGTAGACGTTTTCTCCTTCTTTGTCACGTTATTAGCACATACCTCTGGAAACCAGCTTAAAAAGTATGATGTGGAACCCCTCTGGTTTTCTTCACAGAGAGACACAAGAGCACATAGTATATTAGATCTGTGCCCTGGATAAACTTTCAAAGACTTTGGTCACAGAGCTGCATGGACATATTTTAAGGGACATGCCGCCTCCTGTCCTCTTCCTGTTCCGTGTCCAAGCAGTATTACATCTTTCATCAAACTCATCTCCCACAGTGCATCAGGTTGTCAGAGGCCCAGAGCGCCATGTCCCCCCATCTGCTTTTCATTTCACAGCCATATTGATATTATTAAATCTGTCTTCATATGTCTATTCACCTCTTTCCAAGAGATAGCGGTAAATCAGCACCCCCTCTTTATGATGCTCTGCGGTTTCAGCAGAACTCCCTCCTCCGGTCTTTGAAGAGCATCACGTCACCAAATGAGTAATTTCTGAACATGCTTACTATGCAAACTCAAAGTAATGTATTGGAGGAGGTACAGAGAGGACACCCCGATGAGTGTCTGTTTATGTAGGATGGATAAAATTCACCATAAGGCTTGTGTCTTTGTAATGTTCTTCAATAAAACATTAGTCACTACACTGCTTTTCTTTGGCTCTGACTGAGTCAAGGACACAGGCAGACCATCTGTGAAATTGAAACGGCTGTCCAGCACAGTTACGATCTGTGTAATTGGGGTGAGGACAAAGTAGGCAATTTAAAATTCAATTTGATATGGTCTTTGCCTGATGGAAACTCCTCATGAGCTCCTGATTTATGCATTCTCCACCACTGTGTCCCACATCAAGCGAAATTTTATTGACCTGATGTACAGTAGAATGGAATATCATCCCTCCACGACCACAGTGCAACATACAACATACATCGACTCAGTTCACACAGCAAATGTAAGACAAGAGCTTTGGTTTTGGCTCCACTTGCCTGGGAGTCGACTCTTCCAAAACACCTTCACCTGCAGCTGGTTGTTGTGGTAGTGGGGAGCCGCAGCCTCAAGTCGGAGAACTCTGGGAGATGAGCGGGATATGGGCAGCTCGTTGGAAAAGTCCCGTGAGGTTGGCGAGGAGCCTGCCATGAGAACACGAGATTCACATTCACCAAGTGGAATTCATTTAACACATGACCCTTTTGGGGCCTTTCATGATTGGTTGCCTGATCGCAGATTCTCTGTAGTAGTGCACGATGGAACGTTTTTTAAAAATGGAAGCAGATGTAAAGCATAAGAAATATGAAAACGGACATAAATAATTATTCGGTGCAGTTGAACAAATAGGGTGAATATGACACATTCATAAGGACATGCTAATGCGCGTTATATGCAGAAGTCATTCAGTACCGTATCTGTCAGCTGCATACGTCTCACCTCATTAATTCGTGGTCATTTAATAGCTAGTCAAAATTGATTTAAATGAATCTACTTTATAATCCAAGCAAAGTTTGAAAGATATCCTGAGGGACCCCGGAAGGCTTATAGAAATGGAGGAAAAACAAAAATAAAGATAGAAAAATGTGCACAAGGGAGCAATAATAATTGAAGTGCAAGGAAAAATATAAATGCATATTGCAGTTTTGAAAAATGGAATAAATCTTGACATTATTTAACCTGCCAGGATGCACAAAGCCAAAACACAGACTGGATTCGTTAAATTTTCATGTGTCTTTGCTGCGTGTTTGGAATTAGTTTTGGCAGAATTAGTGCATGATTTATAAAGCATAATTTAAAGCAGAAAACAACAACATGAGAAGAGAAACTCCTCATTGCTATGGAAAGGCCAGTGTTTTTTTTAAGTGATGTTAACTAAAGCCCTGGTGGGGTGTTTGACTCAGTGTATTTCTGCTAAGACTCCCTTTCGTGACCCACAATTCAACTGAACACAGATAAGAACTGATCCAGAGTGTTGATATACGCCAGGAAACTGCTACTTGTACGACAGGTTAACTCCTTTTATCTGAGGAAAAATGACCTTGTTTTCAGTGCCATAAACTAAACCTATGTAAGGAGATGCTGTTTGGACATGAGAGGCATCCTCCAATAAAGGTCTCCTGTGTTGCATGATCATCAATGACAATGCTGATTAATAGCTATGGGGAGATGAGAACAAAGAGAGCAAATGTTCAGATCTGACAGCCATCCTGTTTAATTTATGTTTTTGGCTTCAAGCTTAAGGCATGGGGCTACGACCTGCAAAATAATTCATTAAACTACATGAGCTCTCCAAAGCTCTTCAGCGTATGCTCAAGCAAGCAGAAACAGAAACAAATGGCACTTGTTTAGACCCAGCCCTTACCGGTGGAAGCAGTAGTTTTGAAAGAGAGCTGTGCACGGTTACTCTTCAAACGCTTTTGTCCCCAGAA
This sequence comes from Noturus placidus, assembly GCA_022414735.1. Classification (NCBI taxonomy): domain Eukaryota; kingdom Metazoa; phylum Chordata; class Actinopteri; order Siluriformes; family Ictaluridae; genus Noturus; species Noturus placidus. The sequence goes on from JAFFST010054296.1 coordinate 98,603, forward strand.
AGCAACTGCCTGAATGTTCACTGTGTATTGTGTGTCTGGCTGAAGTCCTCCCAGCTCCAACTCCGTCAGCATCTATGGAGCATGGAAAAAAAAACATGGGTCCAGACATGATAGTTAAGTAGGAACAACAACAATCTTCTTGAAATGATGAAAAAATATTTCTTACCTTATTCAATATTCAATCCAAATTCAAAGTACTTGTACATATAATATTATTTATTGCTTTGATACTTCATTATTGGTAGTAGTTGAAGTAGTAGTAGAAATAGCAATAGTTGCACTAGATTTATCAGAAGTAGTAGTGGTAGTTGTGGTAGTAGAAATAGGAACAGTAGCACTAATACTATTACTACTACTACCACATACAGTATAATTGACCATAGGTATTCTGTGTTCTGAGTAAGTAAAAAATGTTGCTTTGTTACTATGATTGACAGGATATTCAACCTGTTCAGGAGGTCTAAACAGTTCATCTGTCCCTAAAGACCAAAAAGACTAGCCAGTAGGAGCGACACTGGTTCTCCAGTTGAGGCAAGTAAGATCCAGGATTTGTGACATTAATGGTGAATAATGAGCTTTAATATGTCCATGCTTCTCCAGATAGCCAAAACATGTGTTTCACAAGTGTGCAGATAAACGAGCCCAGTGAAACTTGCATGAAGCCCTCCTATGTCACCACGGAGCCATATGTTTTGATTTTCAGAATCTGAACTCTATTTTAACCCGTGATCCAATGGGAAATTGCGTTTTTGCTCAGACCAAACACGTGCAAGATGAGCTCTGTTAGTAGAAATAGTCCTTTTATGCTGAAATGAGGGTAGATTAGTGTGTATTGTGACAGTGATTAAGGTAATAAATATTAAAATGGAGGCTACATTGACATTTCAGACTCCTTTCAAACTGGTACCATGATTTTTTATTCCTTTTACGGCAATGATATAAATTTTCATCAGAGGTCTAGTTTAAACCTGTTCGCTCTGTTTACAATGCTTCCTTTTACATGCTGTACAAAAAAAAACAAAAAAAACTCAACTAGCCCTTCGGTGAATATTCCACGTAAATGCTTCAGGCTCCAACACAAACATTTTTATAGTGCAGCTCATAACAAGTGGTCTAACATTCTGTAAATCCTGCCTGGCTCTCGGTTGAATTTTTCTCAGGCTGATGAGGTCAGGGAAAGTTATGCAGCACAGATACAAGATGGAAGAACACATAGTAAAGCGGATGAGTCCTGAATTTCTGGATACAATGTGGGACTAACATGGTATAGTAGACTTACACCACTAGTGTCTTTCCTGCCATGATTCACAATAATTGGAGTTAAATGTGGCTGGAATTGCCTTGCCTGTTGCTCTTCAATGTGGGAATGAAGTAGGAGCCCTTGTAAACATTCCTCGCAATCTTGTGGTGGAAGTCCCATCTCCACCATCATCTTTATCATAGAGATGGAATTTTTATTTTTTTTAAAACATAATGAGATTTTAAGGGTGTGCGAGTGGTCTTTCGGTCAACCGTTAAAACTCAGTGTAGATTTGGCAGTACTCTGGTCTTATATCACATTCCACCAACAACCTGTCTTCTTCTGTTAATCTAACCATTCGGACAAATGAGCAAGAAAAGAGCTCGATACTTATGTTGGACTAATATCGTCATCGTGTTAAATGGTGCATACTTCTGAGCTCATTTCATGCTCGGATGACATAGATATAAAGCCGTGGTTTATTTTGTTTTAACTCCGCTGTGTTTTTTGGATGAAAAATTCCTCGACTCCAGGCGGTTCAGAAATGATTTTTTTTACTTTACATCTTGAATAGGTTTCGCTTAAAAGAAATCACTATTTTTTGAAACCCGTGTCTCCAAAATAGCTCTTCTTTATAGGCTACTGTTCTGCGCAATGGATGGCTTTCTCAGACCCAGAAGTTATTGCGTTGTAAAAACAAATTACCTAATCAAAACCATTTGAGAGTTGCGGCTTCAAGGAGAGTGCTTAGGTTACAGTAAAATACGATGATCACAAGAGCAGATGGAGTCTTTGTACTACAGGCTTTGCGGAGAAATAAATACACTTTCTAACACTTTATTAGGATGCAGGTGGTGCACATGAGTTCAGCACCTGCGAGCTAATGCTGTCTAAATCTGTCTGAACAGCTATGGTGAAACTATGAAGATAAATTCTTAAGATCCAATTTAGATTTAGGACTTCCTCAGCCTGAAAGGTTCACAGGATAACAGTCCCCTATCTTTGCAGGTGCCAGATGACTTTCTTAAGTGAAGGATACAAACAGATAATTCATAAACCTCAACAGCTGGGGAAAGCTAAAGAACCTCACAGGACCTCATTGGGCTTTGGCACGATTGCTCGCCCTCGTTTTTCTCCAAAACGCATTTTCCACTCACAAAAGATATATTCAATGCAAAAAACCTCCTGCCGGCTAGCAGTGAAGGTGAGACAGAAAAATATGTTCAGCATTTGAAGCCAGCATTATAGAGCAGCGCTTGGCTTCTGAGGGAGATGAGATATGAGCTGCACTGGGGATGCCTTACCCCGTCTGCGACCCTGCTGCTTTCCTTTCCACTCGGGCCACTCCAGGTCACTTTGTAATGGTGGAGCTGCAGGTCTCCCTCTCTGGGGGGGTCCCAGCGAAGCAACACGCTCACCCTACCATCAACGCTCACAGTCTGATTCTCGGCGCTGATGTTCTGCGGCCTCTCTGGGGGAAACGGGTCTGTAGCGGGGAGAAAAAAAAGAACGTGCATTTTAGTTTGCTGAATCTGATCACATTTAATTGTGCTCTCTTGATGTGGCCTATAGCCAATGGGAGAGGAGAAGGTCCATGCAAGCCAGAGACGGATGTAAATCAAGAACTCATGGAAACTGCAAGGTCGATGAAGATTGAAGTCAATGAAAAAAGCTGTCTGACAGCACTGTAATGCTGTGTTCACTTTTCCTTCCTTTTTTACGTAGCCAGAGAAAGGAATTCAGTAGTATGTAACACGCATTTAAATTGGGTTTATTCAAAGCACCAGCTAATCATTTAAAGAAAATGCACTAGAGTTATTAAGAGAACAGGATAAACTGTTTGCATGCCAGAATTACAATTAAACGTCAATGGAAACAGAACTGGACGTCATTGTCTTCTTGTCATTTTTGTCTCTGTTATTCTGCTTTCATGGACTTTCATGGTTCTTGGCTGCATATGGAATGTTTTCGCAAGCCTGCGCCACAACTCAGCAGGCCATATGTGTGAGTGCATGTGTGTCATTGTGTGTGTGTGTGTGCGTGTGTGTATGTGTGTGTATTCATGGTGGATGACTCTTCAGTGGAACAGATATATGATGAATTGAGACTCAGTCTCTTGCCACTGGGTGGGGTGGATAAGCCTTCCACACAAAAACGCAACCAGGGGTGTCGAAGTAATATTGCCTGAACACATATAGAGATCTGCTCCTCATTTTACAGCAGTTTCACCTCATCACAATATTTTGGAACGTTGCTAGGCGTACAACGTACACAAACGACAATAATGTTCCATTGTTATTGAATTAATCTACATAAAAATATGAACCCAGCACTAAACATGAGGAAATATTCAGAGAGAAAATCAACATAACCTTTCGCTATCAACAGCACCTCAGCAACTAGTTTTTCACCTGGAACGCATTTTTACCTTTGAAAGCAAGCAATCTGATTGCCCTTCCAGCAGGCATGAGAGAGCAGTGTTGTCTACTGAAAATGCTTAAACGGTTATTGCAGATGGCCTTTAGGGTGGGCTTCCAAACTCTCAGCATCCATACGAAAACAAAAGCTCCATTTCGTGCTGTGAGGCAACCCCCGATCAACACACGTGGCCCTGTTGCCTGCTTTAAGGTCGCAAGTGGAAAACTGTCACTTAGATTTTTCCTCACCAAGTCATATAGCCTCGAAGGAAGAACCTTTCATCTCTAGATATCCTTGAGTAATGGCAGCTACGCACATGACCTACGACCTTCAGCATTCTTCATGCACCCCAGCACCCCTGCCATTCAGATGTCCCATGGCAATTTGATGAAAGTTGCATGTTTTGTGACCCCAAGGAAGAGGAAAAGAAAGCCATATGGTGAAAAAAAGGGCTCTACAAAGTGTTATTAAGTATGTATGTTAACATTGATTTGCAATATTGTCTACAGAGAGCAGTTTCTTAGAATTTAACAGAATATGACCAAAGCTGTGCTTCCCATAGAAAATGGCAAGTCGTGAATTTTCAGCAGCAAAAGGTAATTTTCAGCAATGAAAAAGACCAAAATCATCTGCATAAGCATCAACAAAAGACTTTCAACGCTGCATTTTTTTATCCTCTACATCGTTCCAAGTGCTGGTAATCTTTAAAAATAAAACAAGAATTGATTTGAGTCATTACTGGTGATGGCTTCAGTCTGCATGTAATTACAGCTTGGATTTGGGCTTTCAATAGACTCACTTTTGGAACGTGCCAAATCAAGCACCCCTGTGGTCTGAGACGACATGAAGCACGTCCCTGAGAAACTTGACTGTGCCATAAATTGTAATCAAACAAATAAGACTAAACAAAACAAAAATGCAAAAACAGATACAATGAGAAAATCTCATACTAAGCACGTTCTCGTTTTTGTCCGTGTATGTTTGTTTGCTGCATCCATGGAAAAGTCAGAGCATATGCCAGAGCATCTCTCCATACACTAAAACATGTTTAAAACCTGACACAATTTCGGCTCGCCAAACTCTCAGCATGAGAGATGGGGTGTATGTGTTTGGGTGTGTGTGTGTACGTGGGAGTGTGAGAGAGTTGAGTAGAGCAGGCTGTGATGATGTACAGGCTGTGGACTGCTCTGGTTTCAGGCAGGCCAGTTTTACAAAGACGGCTGACTCTGCAGTGTTGCTGAACTGCTGTGAAGGATTTGCACGTTCGTCTGTAACTCCCCATAACTCCTCTCACTCAGCGGTGTCCCAGCAATCTACGCTGAGGCTTTGCCCATATTACTGAGCATCTGATTAAAAAATCTAATGTGCAGACTTTTACATTTACATTACATTACATTTACGGCATTTGGCAGACGCTCTTATCCAGACCGACTTACATTTATCTCATTTTTTATAAAGCTGAGCTGTTAAGGGTTAAGGGCCTTGCTCAAGGGCTCAGCAGTGGCAGCTTGGTGATGCTGGGGTATGAATACACGACCTTCTGATCAGTAGCCCAACATCCTAACCACTGAGCCGGATCAAAATCCCAGTACACGCAGATCTTCGCTATATCTTCACTGGTATATAATTTGTTGAAAAAGTGTAATGGTTTACCTCGTGTAGAGAAGAAGTGCTTGCTGGGAGTGGTGAAGCCGCGTGTGCCCTGGCTGTTCACTGCGCTCACCCGAAACTGGTACCACCTGTGGGGCCGGACGTCCTTCAGCAAGGCCCGTTCTTCCATGGTCTGGTAGCGAGAGAGACAGAAAGGTCACGATGGATTTAATTAAGACAAATCAGATGAAAGGACTCCATCAGTGCTGGTTGATCGTTCTCAAGAAGATCTTCATAGACCTGCTGAAAAGCACTATTTATATGTTCCTATCCATTACCTCGCAGTTCCTATTGGGAGAAAATGGAGATGACAATGGACTATTTGTTTCAAAGATCTCTTGATCTGATGGTTTGAAATTTAAAGCCCCAATTAAGGGTTGTTGAAATCATGTCCCTGGATGAGCTCAGTGCCTCTCAGAGAGAATCCGCTAAAGAATACAATCTGTAAGTAATTGGACAGTGACACAATCCTTTGTCGTGTTGGCTCTGTGTTCCGGCACACTGGATTTGGATTTCATAAGGAATCAACTCTTAGTTCAATTCAACCTATTATTTAATTCAAAGGCATGTATATTAAGTAAAAGAGAGAAATTTTTTGCATACAGACTATTATAAAAGTACAGTTTGTCATGTTCACTTACATTGTCATATCATTATTTCATGCACAAAAAGAACTAACACACAGTCTACAGTAGAGTTCATTCTAGACATGAGGAGCAGGGAAGTATTAATGCCAGGAAAGCAGGCTATCATGAATCTGAAATAAACAGATTAATTCGATTATAGACGATAGTTAAAAACAAGAACAAATGCAAAATGAGAATCCACACAAGTAAAGGGCAAGAACCCTTTCCAATGTGAACTATCAAAAAAAGAGACAATAATCCAGCAGGATCTAAGAAGGCTTACAGAAAAGATGCCAAATAGAAAAGAAAAAACACTGTAATTCTCACTCGAGTCTGCTGATGTACTTGGGTGGCCACCAAGCATCCCAAATATGACCATTTTAATTCGAATAATTCACACACTACGGACACTTTAGACACGCCAATCATGTACCGGAAACCGGAGTACCCAGAGGAAACCCCCGACATACCATGCAAGAACATGCAAACTCCACACACACATGGCCACGGCAGGACTTGAACCCCAGACCCTGTGAGGCAAACATGCTAACCACTAAGCCACCGTGCGCCCTTCCCCTGGGGAATATAAAGTAAGAAAATTACATACAGATGGAATAAATAAAGATGGAAATGTATAAAGAGTACATACGCTTACATTACACCTATACACCTGTACATTCAAGTAATTATCCAATCAGCCTATTAAGTGGCAGTAATAAATGCATAAAATCATGCAGATACAGGTCAAAGAGCTTCAGATAATGTTCACATCAAACATCAGAATGGGGGAAAAATGTGATCTCTGTGACTTTGACCATGGCATGGTTGTTGGTGTCAGATGTGCTGGTTTGAATATTTTACAAACTGCTGAGCTGAGATGTGCACACACAACAGTTTGTATAGTTTACATAGAATGCCACTTACCAAAAAAAAAAACCCAAAAATCATCCAGTAAGTGACAGTTACAGTGGAAATGCCTTGTTGATAAGAGAGTTCAGAATAGAATGGCTGGGTCAAGCAGCCAGGAAGGCTATGGTAGTTGAAATAATCAGTCTTTACACCCATTGTGAGTGAAAATCATCTCAGAACACACAACACATCAAATCTTAAGGTGGATGGGCTACAACAGCAGAAGACCACATCCTCCTGATGGATCGGTGACAGATTTGCATAGGCTACCTGTGAAAAATATATATCTAAATTATTGCTCGTTTCAAAATATGTAATAGCCAATAGTAGTGTTTTGTTTTTTTTGGAAACATAATACATTTCTGATGTTACATTTTTAGTTTTTCTTTTCTGATTCAAATGAAAGTTGACAATCAAGGAAGACGATCTTTATAAAGGATGGTTTCAAGGAAAGCTTTCAGTGATGTAGTCTGGATAACAGTTGCCTTTTGGCATTTTGGAGGTTTTACAGGAATACAAATTCTACATTATTGATCATAGAGTTCATAGTAATGGCACACTTAGGTATGTAATTCATCCAAGAATTTCCATTATCATAGCTGTAAACTCGGAAATGTCTATACAAATTAACTTAGAGAATTTGAATGCTGTCTCAAAGGATCCAAAAACCAGAACACTGTCACTCACACAGAGAGAATAAACGTCATTATAATTCAGGCAAAGATGACGATAGTGTGAAATGCGTTTATGGAAAACATGGCCCGGAGTACTGTTGCTGTTCTCTTACCATCATAACGGTGTGCCAGGGTGAGGCGTCGTCTTCGCTGGGATGAATGCCATGATTCCATCTCCTCTGCAGAATATACAGCACTGGCTCAATAGACACATTGAACTTAGACATCCATGTCACCTCCAGCTGTCCGTGCTGGTCCTCTAAAAAGGCCATGTCTTTCCTTGGCTTCAGAGGGACGCCTATGACACAAGGATGACACATGCAGGGAATCACCTACTTAATGTCCTACTTGTTCTGCATGTTAAAAAGTGGTTGGAAACAGAACATGACAGTAAATCAATTCAATGACGTGATGTTACGGTGCAACATAAAAACGGATCATTGATGTTCAGAGTATTAGAGCATACAGAGCATACGGATCTAACATTCTCCAATGAACATCAAGAAACCACAAAGCTGGTTTGGTGTGCTGTAGGTATTTGTTATTATTGGGACAACTTAGGAATATTCGTCCAATTTTGTCAGTTCTTTTTTGGGAATGCTTAATCTTTCCATCAGCAGAATATTCTTGTTTGTAGGAGCCTGCTAGGTTAAGCTTTATACCATTAACTCTAACTGATTACAATTTATCCTAATTAATAAACAGGGGTATGGAGATTTGGCTGTACTTGAGCCCATTTATTCAAATACTGTACTTTCAGACAGCCTATCATACCTTTATAAAGGTTGGTTGCTGCTTGGCAGGTGTGGCCACACCCGTTGGAACAGCACTTTTTAGAGCCAGAGCACTCGCGGTCAGCATTGCAGCTCTCCACGCAGGCGGCTGCAAAGCCTGATGCCCTTTGAGGAGAAGGACAATCGCCCTGCTTCTGTGTCTGCAATGACTGCAAGAACTCAGCACTGGTCACACACTCATGGTGCTTCTTTTTATGAAAATAAGGGATAAAGAGACAGAGAGCGGGAGATGGAGACAGAGAAGGAGATACAGTGGTTAGCAGCAGACACCCACCCACGTTCCCTGGCCATAGCGGTTCCATATGAGACAGAGCCATGGCGTGTGCACGCGACGTCACGCTACTGCCAGCGCTGGCACCGCACTACTTTAAGCCTGAAACAGACTTGACGCACACAGAGCTCTGCTTCTGAGTACAAATCTGGCTGCGGGGTTCCTGACCGAGCCTCTGGAAACATTTGCAAAACATCTCCAAGAATTATTTAACTTGATGCTTCTCTGAGATGCTTCTCTGGGCAAGGCACATGTTTCTTCCATTGGTTCAATCACACAGTTGGGGAAACAACAAAGCATGCAGGTTGTTTCTAATACAGAGAGATTGAAAATTACACCAGAGTACTTATTATCCCCTGGGTTTAATAGACTGCCGTAAAAGTACTATACTTTTACGCTGAGCATCTTTAGAGGAACATTGAAAATTCAGGCCTCATGTGAGCGGTTATTATATTTTCTGAGTGCACAATTACATTGTTTTGTCTGTTTGATTTCTTCTCTTAATATCTCACCACTATATCTCACAGGATTAAAGTAGTGTAATCAAATCTGAACCTAGGGGCCAGGTGGATAATATGAATGTGATTACATTTTCCATTCCACACACACACATTCACGCACATGTGCACATATAGGCTTGTCATGTTTTAAAACACAGAGCATTACAGTGTAACATTATATGTTGGCTCACAATCTTCCTCGAATAGCTCCCTGATATGGGTGAAATTGAATCACAGGAAGACGTTCTACCAAACATGCACATACATCATGTCTAGAGCTCTTTGCATCATCTCCCAGCAGGTTAATGACTGTTATGTTCTTTATGTACAGTACATCTCATATCCAATTGTGGTTTAGTGTTCATCCATTGCTGGTTTTAGCTGCACTGATCAAACACACAGGCTTTCTGTGGTAAGGCTCACCTCGCAAAACTTGTGAGAAAGAACTCTTCTGGTTTCCCATAATTCCTTGCATGGCTGTAGGCACTGCAGACAAACAAAGAAAACAGACCTTAGACTGGAATGTAACCAGCCATTGAGTAAGGGAGAAAAATAGTAAACAGTGCAGCCAAATATGCCAAACAACATTAACCTTTCATCATAAAACCAATCTACCTCATAAATACCCAATTTTTTTGAATTGTACTGAAAACACCCTGGAAACCTTAATAACTGTTTTCCTGCTATAGTATGGAAATGTGACACGATAATAAAGTGGCAGATACAGGTCAGGAGCTTCAGTTTATGTTCACATCAAACATCAGAACAGGATAAAAATGACATCTCATTGACTAGCCAGATGGGCTGGTTTGAGTATTTCAGAAATGGCTGATCTCATGGGATTTACACACACAACAGTCTCTAGTGTTTATACAGAATGCTACAAAAAACACAAAAAATATCCAACACCCTGTTGATGAGAAAGGGTAGAGAAGACGGAGGAGGCCAGACCAATTCTAGTTGAAAGTAAGGCTCAACTGTGCTGAGCAGAAAAGCATCTCTGTTTGAGAAAATTATTAAACACAATTATTTAGGTTTGTAAACATTTTGTGTAGGTAATAGGTAGATTTCCTTTTTCTTGAGCAGAATCTAAGTAACTTTAATACAGGGTTCTGAGATTCTAGTATTGGAGTGCCAACTAAATCTAGTCATTTTTTGGAGTTGAATCAATGTCTTTAGACCCTGATATAATCTGCTTTCATTTGGTCAAACATAGAAGCCATGCTCCCACCTTCCTCTGGGAAAGACTGGTTTAATGAAGTAGCTACAAACATTGGACTACTCCTCCAATTGGATTCATGCACTTCATCACCATCAAAGCCAGGGAAGTAATACCCTGTAAGAATTGTTTTAGATACAGATCAAGTCAAGCATTCCTTCTTGTTAGGAAGTGAAATGAATATTTAATAAAAGAGTAAATATGCTGTTTAACTTTACACATCGCTAATGCTTAAATAATAGATTATACTGTCACACTGACAGGAAAGGGCGGCTGTGGCTCAGTCGGTAGAGCGGGTTGTCCACTAATCCACTAACCGTGCGGTTGGCGGTTCGAATCCCGGCCCGGGTGATCCCATGCCGAAGTGTCCTTGGGCAAGACACTGAACCCTAAGTTGCCTCCGATGGCAAGTTAGCACCTTGCATGGCAGCTCTGCTACCATTGGTGTGTGAGTGTGTGTGTGAATGGGTGAATGAGACACAGTGTAAAGCGCTTTGGATCCAAGTGCCTTGGATAAAAAAGCGCTATATAAGTGCGCCATTTACCATTTTAGGAAAGGGTGTGTACAGTAGTGTGTTTAGTCTCAGTCCTCCTGTTCTTTCCTCTTTGCGCACTGCTTACTTCAGTCCCCTCTAATCTATCAAACATGTGCACTCCCAGCAAGCCTCTGTCTCTGCCTCACTGGGCCAACCCTAGTCATTCATGTTGTCTCTAGTATGAGCTGGACAATATTAAGACATCTGTTGTGTGTTATCTGACGGATTATTTCAACATCTGCCACCATCTATTCTCCGCTGGAGAAAAGACGGCTTTCAGTTGGCCAAACCTCGCAGAGTAAATTCTGCCTTACGAAAGGGGGGGGAGGGGGGTTGTTGCGGGAAAACAGACATAGGTGTCACTTTACTGCAAAAATAATCACAGCAAATGTGTAAATTTGATTTATCAGTCAGTCATGCTGAGTCCTATCAACATGGTCTTGCCACGAGTATTGCAAAAGTGAACATGTGGGAATTTCGACAGAGAATATGTTCTTCTGAGTGTCGATAAGGTTGGGAAAAAAAAGAAAGGTCTATCGTAATTGTGAAATAAACCTATTGTAAGTTCTAATACAACTCAGTGTGTGTGTGTGTGTGTGTGTGATTGCACTCTTTTGCTGTGTTTTTGAGGACCAAATGTTCCACAAACCAAATGGTGCTAGTGATGGGGGTAATAAACACACAGTTCATAGACATCAAAGATGCTGCAGGATTTACTTTTTTTTTTACAGAAAACCCAACACCAAGGTTATGGTTATGGATATGATCAAGCATGGGAGAATCCATATATTGCTACAGAAATACATGTAGAATTTGTGAAAATCCCTGTATAAAAGAAAGTAGGTATGTAATATAATAAAGAAGAATATATATTCTATGTAGTATACATGATGATCTGTTTGCAAAGCCAAGGCCAGATTGACCAGTACATGCACTGCCTCCATCTAACAACCGCTGACAGCCTTTATGGGTCACCTTCACACCCAGCACTTCAAAACCAAAAACCCACTACCCCCTCTCAGCTAAACATACTCTTCACTCCCAAACACACAACGCCTGCAAGCCATCAATGTGACAACACTCTCTGTTGAGGGTGTGGAAAGAGGGCTAGTGGTAAACTCAATGCCAATAAAGACCTACGCATTGGAGATGGACTCCATTATGGGAAAGTTGTTCTCCTTCCTGCTGCCTCGACAGCACAATTCCCATATTCATCACAACTGGATCGGAATGTAGTGCTTAGTCTGAACCTGACACAGGTTATCAGCGACTAATTTCTCTAATGCAGAGGGCACCGACTTAAAGAGACAGCGTCCTATTATGTGGTGATGGACGGATGACAGGCTACATCTAGAAGTGGAAGTGCAAGTAGAAGGAGCTGAGCTTAACCACAGTTTAACATGCTTTAGTCTAAACAAGCTCTATCGTGAAATACATTTGTGACTATTTATGTGAACAATGCTATGGTACGCTGCATGTTTAAACTTAACATAATTGCACTTTGAAATGAAAATGATCGTTTACTTAGGGATGTTAGTGGCATTTCCTTTCCATGACAAGTCCCAAATGATTATTACTGAACATCGAGTTTAACCTGAGTGTTTAGATGATGGCATCCCACAGGGACGGAAATTGCTTCCTCTGCTGGTCTTCATCACACTCGCTTAAACATATTCTGTTTCTGAGCAAAGGTGACTCTTTGGCCTTGTCATGCTGTATTGCCTAGCCACTGACAGACTGGTCTAGTGGGATCTTTGTGCCAGGTGAAAGCCACTTAATCTTCATTGACAGAGAGACAATGCAGATATTTCAGCAATGTAGAGCATGTTTCTGATAAAAAGTATTAGACATACCATATGTGAACTTATGTGTCTTTTGTAAAGCCAAAGATTCATATGATACAAATATTTCAAACTTACACTGCAATAATTGTAAAGATTATTTTTTTAAATATGGTCATGTACTGTTTCTTTTTTAAATACATTTCCCAAAATATTTTCTTTGTAATCAAGCTATTTTCCTCTGTAAAATTTACAAGTCTAGACATTTTATTGACTACATCAAAACTTTAAACTTCATCAACACATTTATGTTCTTCTTTAATAAGACTTTCCATTAAAGCAACAATTAAGAGAACAATTGAAATCAGGCTTCTTGTTCCAGCTACAGAGAGAGAGAAAAAAGAAAGAGTCGTAAAGTGAAGCCATGTCATAATCCATGGAAATAATAACAGAAGTTCTAATACAGATGGGTGACAAATTAAAGGAAACCAATAGAAAATGTCTTAGTAATGTTTTGAGCTGCCAGGATAACTTTAGTGCGCCTTTCATCCATTCTTCTAGTCTCTGGAACTGTACTGGAGTGATGAACACCATTCTTCCAAAAGATATTCCCTCATTTGGTGGTTGGATGATGGTGGTGGGGAGCACTCTCTCACATAGCTCCAGAATCTCACACAGGTGTTCAAGTTGAAAGCTGCAAACTGTGAACGCCATAGCATATGATGTACATTCATATTCCTATACACTCACCATTCAGTGGTTGCCCTCGTGCCCTGTAGATGGGGGCAGGGTCTTTCTTGAAGAGACCACTCCCATTAGAATAGAAATGTCTCAGCATGGCAAATTACCCATAATCCTCACTAATATCACCGTTATGCAAGCTGTGCTATAGTTACAGTGCCTTGCGAAAGTATTCGGCCCCCTTGAACTGTTCGACCTTTTGCCACGTTTCAGGCCTTAAACATAAAGATATAAAACTGTAAGTCACTTGGGGTATGTCTCTATCAGATTTGCACATCGAGAGACTGAAATTTTTGCCCATTCCTCCTTGCAAAACAGCTCGAGCTCAGTGAGGTTGGATGGAGAGCATTTGTGAACAGCAGTTTTCAGTTCTTTCCACAGATTCTCGATTGGATTCAGGTCTGGACTTTGACTT
>JAFFST010054296.1:132417-144375 GCA_022414735.1 Noturus placidus
AGGACAACAATCAGTCGTATACTGCACAAATCTGGCCTTTATGGAAGAGTGGCAAGAAGAAAGCCAATTCTCAAATATATCCATAAAAAGTGTTGTTTAAAGTTTGCCACAAGCCACCTGGGAGACACACCAAACATGTGGAAGAAGGTGCTCTGGTCAGATGAAACCAAAATCGAACTTTTTGGCAACAATGCAAAACGTTATGTTTGGCATAAAAGCAACACAGCTCATCACCCTGAACACACCATCCCCACTGTCAAACATGGTGGTGGCAGCATCATGGTTTGGGCCTGCTTTTCTTCAGCAGGGACAGGGAAAATGGTTAAAATTGATGGGAAGATGGATGGAGCCAAATACAGGACCATTCTGGAAGAAAACCTGATGGAGTATGCAAAAGACCTGAGACTGGGACGGAGATTTGTCTTCCAACAAGACAATGATCACTTTTATGCTGACGATACCCAAATATACATTCACTCAAAATCTGGTGAAAACCTTGATGTTTGTTTTCTTTCTGACTGTATTTCTGACTGTAAGTCTCTGGTTTAAGTCTCTGATTTATGTTTAGTTTTTGCCATAGTGTTTTGCCTCAAGGTCATAGTGTCTTTTTGTCCTTTGTTTTGTTCTTTATTAGACTTTAGTCATTCTGCACTTGCATCCGTCTCCACCTTGAATTCATGACAGAACGTAAGACCTCAATGTGGATGCAGCAGAATTTTTCAGGGTCCAAGAGGCCCTGTATGAGAGGGAAAAATCCGAGATGGGAGAAGGAGGGGAAATTCTCACTCATAGAAGCCAATGGCTCAACGTGATGTACTTCGACAGGGGATATGCCATAGGGCAGCCTTCCTGCTCAGATGAGGATGTCGCTCTGCCATCCTGCTCGGCTGAGGACATCACTCTGTCATCCTGTTCCGTTGAGGACGTCGCTTTGCTTCCATGCTCCGCTGAAAACATTGCTCCTTTTCTTTGCTTCACGCCGTATGTTGCATACCTAAAACCGACGTCGCAACCAACCAGGTTCTGCTCACGCCTGAATCCGACGTCACGACCAACCAAGTTATGCTCACACCAGAGTCTGTTGACACGATCAACCAAAATCTCCTCATGCCTGAAACCGACGTCACAACCAACCACGTTCTACTCATAGAGCATTGCTCCTCCTTCTGGCCCCAAGGAGAACCTCACTCCCCCCACTATCCTTACGTAGATCTTTGCTCCTCCCTCTGGCCTTGCAGAGAACTTTACTCCCCCTCGGACCTCGCGGATATTGGCACATCCCCCCTCTAGCATCTTGGGGAATGTCGTTTCCCCAACAGGCTCCACCTCGAGCTTTGTTCCTCCCGTTGGTTGTACAGTAGCCATCGCTTCGTGTGTCTGTTGACACCACCAACCAAGATTTCCTTATGCCTGAAGCCAGCATCACGACCAACCAGGTTCTGCTCACGCCTGAAACCGACGTCAAGACCAGCCAGGTTCTGCTCATGCCATAGTCTGCTGATGCGGACAACTAAGTCCCCATACCTAAAACCGACGTCACAACCAACCAGGTTCTGCTCACGCCTGAATCCGACGTCACGACCAACCACGTTATGCTCACACCAGAGTCTGTTGACACGATCAACCAAGATCTCCTCATGCCTGAAACCGACGTCACAACCGACCACGTTCTGCTCACGCCCGCGTCTGCTGACACGAACAACCAGGTTCTGCTCACGCCAGAGTCTGTCGATACGGCCGCCCAAGTTCTGCCTTCTTGTTCCGCTGAGCATATCGCTATGCCATCTCACCCTGCTAAAGCTAATGAGCCAGCTTTCCACACCTGGGTGCTGTCTAGCGACCCCGGCAAGCCAGCCCCAACCTCATGCCTGCCCCTTGGCTCCTTGAGTAGCCTGCTCTCTGAAGAACAATGCCTGCCTCGGGACCTAAGGATTGTGAAGACATTTTGCCCAGAGGGAAAATTTGGCGTTGTTTTTGTTGCTGTATTTAAGTCTCTGGTTTACGTTTAGTTTTTGCCATAGTGTTTTGCGTCAATGTCACAGTGTCATTTTGTGGTTTGTTTTATTAAACTTTAGTAATTCTGCACTTGCATCCATCGCCACCTTGAATTCATGTAACTATTTGTTGATGGCTCTGTTCTAGAGACTCAAAGTAAAATGAGGACACTTGGAGTAATTTTTGATAACAGTCTTACATTTGATTCTTTTGTACAGAGCACTGTTAAAGTATCCTTTTTTCACCTCAGAAATATAGCAAGACTGTGCCCTATGCTTAACTTCTCTGTAGCGAGATAAACTCCTTCATTGTCACTCTAACAGATTACTGTAATGCCCTTTTAGTCTGAGTTTCAATATTCATACTCAATAAGCTCCAATATGTGCAAAACTCTTCTGCCTGGATCCTGACTGGGACCAGGATATGCAATCATCTTACTCCTGTTCTGGAGTCCTTGCACTGACTCCTGGCTCCTGTTCAGGTTCCGTGTCAATTTTAAAACTATAATTCTGACATACAAAGAATTACATGGCTTTGTTAATCCCTTACACCCCAAATCACAGACTGCGCTCCTCACAGTAATTTGTTAACTGTTCCACAAACCCACTTAAGATATACAGCATGGGTGCCGGGGCTTTTTCTGTCTACCCTTTGGAACTCTCTTCCTATCGAACTTGGGGAAGCTCAGACCTTTGACATATTTAAAGCTCAACTCAAGACATACTTTTTTAAACTAGCATTTGCTTGCTGATGTCTACTTTTATTACTATTATTATTATTATTATTATTATTATTATTATTACTACTATTATTATTATTAATAATAATTTACATTTTATTCTGTGTACTGCTGATTTTGTGTATAGCGCTTTGAGAAGTTGCTTTTAAAGGCACACTATAAAATAAAGTTGTTTATTATTGTTATTATTATTATTATTATTATTATTATGATATACTATAGCATGATTTTGGAAAGTGGGAGGAAAAAATAAAACCCAGAGTATATCCACATGCCCACAGGGCGAACATGCACAGAATCTCCACACAGGTTTGCTCTGTGACAGTAACCCGAGCTCAGGATCGAACCGGGGACCCTGGAGCGGTGAGTCAGGAATGTGCTTAACTACTGCTTAATTAGTTCCTATCATCTGAATCAGTATAAGTTAAGTCATTAAAGGACAAAATTGCAGAACATCAATTGACCATGTGTGCTAGTGTCTAAATAAAAATAACAATCCCAATCCTCTTTCACAGTATATGTTAAAATAGGTTTACGCTCAGGACTCAGGACAGGACTTGCCCCTGAGGGTATAAGCTGTACATTTCCTTGTTGCTGGGGTGGTGTCGTCAAGTATACACCTTTTGTACTTAGTATGGATCTTTAAGCTAGAAATGTGCGTGCTTTAAACCTTTAAAGCTTTACTATAAGGGGTAATTACGGTCCAATTATGTAGCTTAAAACGCTTATAAAGGTACACAATATCAGCGTTTGCATCTGAAAGACACATATTAAAGATACAAAAGACATATGCTTGAGGGTACCACCCCAGCAACAAGTTTAATACTATTTTTTCTGAGAGTGAAGAGAATTCCTATAAAGGAGTCTTTGATTTGTCTCTCTAGATAAAAAGCCTTTAAATGTTCCATATGGAGCCCTACTGTACAACAGAGTTTCCCTTTCAAGAACGGTTCCAAATAGAAACCCTTTTACAACAACAACAACAACAACAACAACAATAAGGGTTCCTCAAAGGTTCTCTAATTACATAAGTGTTCTTCTCTTCTTAAATAGATTTTACTTTGCATTTCTCAAAAGAAACACTTTGTTATCAGGTTTTACATAGGCTCTTTCCCCTGAGGGACAAGCTAAAGACTTAATAAGAGTGTAATTATGTGAGCTACCTTAAAATAGTTGTTAAAATCAAGTTACAGAATGCATACCCCAGGGGTGTCACCTCACTAAGAAGCAATTATACAGTTTAATTTCTTTTTTCCTTTACAGTTATTTATCTGAGTATGACAATCTTAGACTAAGTCATAATATCAATTTGCATTATTGGCTTTTTTGAGAATCGTTCT
Organism: Noturus placidus; assembly: GCA_022414735.1. Classification (NCBI taxonomy): domain Eukaryota; kingdom Metazoa; phylum Chordata; class Actinopteri; order Siluriformes; family Ictaluridae; genus Noturus; species Noturus placidus. The sequence goes on from JAFFST010054296.1 coordinate 136,492, forward strand.
TATTTTTACTACATACTAACACAAGCTCTGTGCTGTTAGAGCTTCAATAGAGCACAGCTTGACCTATTCAGATTTTTTGTTTTATGTGGACACAGGAATGACCATCTGGAGTACAAAACCTAAAACATCTGGGTAATCCATGGTTGAATTGCTGCGTTGCACAAGAGATATAAAAATGATAATTCCTTCACATTTGCCAGTAATTTTGTAGGTGAAGCATAAAGGATTGTGTAACGTAAAAGTTAGGAGTGCACACTTCCATGCATTTCTCAAGGGAAAGAGCATGGCATTGAACCTGATTTAGCACAAAATATGTGCAATCATGTGTAAAGCGTATAAATGTGGAGTTATTTAGTTACCAGGTCTAGAGTACAATGATAATGACCTTGTGCTACATGTCTCTTGGGAACAAGCATAGAAGATATTCCACTGATCACAGACATGCACTCTTTTATCCAAAGCCAACTGAACAAATGGCATGCTTTTATGAAGGATTCAAATCCACATAAAGGGCAAGGTAGCATAGTAAATAGACCCGGTTTTACGCAACAGCGCAAGATGGCTCTATCATAAATCCTTAAATTGTGCACTGAATATCATTTAATCATTATTTGCCCGAGGTACTAAAGTGATGTCTCTTTAAAGTCTTTATTCATTTGGATCAAAAGGACCTTGGTGGTGGTGATGGTGTGTGTGTGTGAGTGTGTGTGTGTGTGTGTGTGTGTGTGTGTATGTGTGTGTGGGTGTGTGTGTCCATGTTCTTTCTGTTTTCCCCTGTCCCTTTAGAGAGCTCAAGAAAGATTTAATCTAAAGTGATGAAATTAAAATAGCTCTTGATATTGAAATTCCTGCTGAGGTTGCAGAATATATTTTGGCACCTACGCAATCAATAACTTTTTATTATTTTTTTATATTACATTTTCTTGAGGCAACATCGTGGACCTGTTATTTGATAGTACTGGAACACATAGGATTTGATTAGATTTGAGTTAATTTGTCCATATTTGTATAACCTTAAATATTAGTCAAATATGATTCAAGTAACTTTAACAAACGAACATAAAAGATACAAAAAAAATATTTTATAAAATAAATATAAAATATAATTTATATAGGCTCACTACATTTGCTACAAAGAAAATAAAAAATACATTTCACACCGTTTGTAGTGCGCTGTATGTTTAATCGAAACCCATCTGGGTATCAGGCATATTTGTACAGGAGAGATCTACCGCCCTCATGTGGTAAATAGGCACACTACACACGACTATGCGTTAGCCCACATATTAATGAACAATTGGTCTGTTTAATGGAATTCAGAGACTGTGTAGTCTACACTAGAGTAAAGTTTCTTGTCTTTTTTTGTTTGTTTGTTTTGACAGAAATCAAGGTTAAAGTATAAGTAGGAGAATTAGGCTATATTATATATAGGCTAGTCATCTCACCAGCAAGAACTTGGCACCATGTCAACAACACCATTCTTCTATAGCTTACCAAAGTCCAGGTCCCTGTCATTTTCTAAGCATAAACAAGTAGCAGACAGCAAACACATGGTAGTATAAGACCTAAATCTATCTATCTATCTATCTATCTATCTATCTATCTATCTATCTATCTATCTATCTATCTATCTATCTATCTATCTATCTATCTAGATATAGATATATTTAAAACAAGAAAGAAAAGAAAATGGAACGCATAATTTGGTTGTTTGCAATGGTGCGTGTTTGGACTGTCATGGCTACACATCTGTCGCCTGTTCCCTGTGATGATAAAAGCGTGATGAAACTCGCCCGACTTGCCGTAAATTACATCAACGAGGACAGACAAGAAGGATACAAATTTGCCCTCAATAGAGTTTTCAACGTGCACGTTCATCCTCAGGTTGGTTATCTCCCCATAACGGAAACTTAATTTACTATTCTAATATGTCAACATTGCCCTGCTGAAAAAATCAAAACAATAGAAACCCTCATAGAATTTGTAATGGTTTTAATAGTTATAATGTTAATTGTATTGGTTTTAATGGAAACTGTAATGGTCCCTGTGGGTCTCTGCTGGTAATTTGTTGCTTTCTTTGGCGGCATGTTATGTCTAGTGAAGACCATTAATTACCAATAATGGTGAAGGTTTTAATGGTTAGCTAATGGTTTGTAATGGAAACCATTAGTCTTTGGCTGGAATAAAGTTGGTTTTACGGTGGACGTTCGATATTCACAGATATGCGGAAATTAAGGGACCGTCTCTAAAGTTACATACGACATTGTTAAACATGTTTCTTCAATAGCATTTAAAATAACTTATTAAATCATATGTAAATTAGATATATATGTATGAGCATATATAATATAGTATACATGCACATATATGTGTGTATATATATATATATATATATATATATATATATATATGTATGTACATTATTTTATACATACTATACATATATATGTATGAATATATACACACACACAAACATATATATATATATATATATATATACACACACTCACACACACACACAAAGTATCTCATAAAAGTAAATACACCCCTCACATTTTTGTAAGTATTTGATTATAACTTTTCATGTAACAACACTGAAGTAATGACACTTTGCTACAATGTAAAGTAGTGAGTGTACAGCTTGTGTAACAGTGTAAATTTGCTGTCCCCTCAAAATAACTCAACACACAGCCATTAATGTCTAAACCACTGGTAACAAAAGTGAGTACACCCCAAGTGAAAATGTCCAAATAGGGCCCAAAGTGTCAATATTTTGAGTGGCCACCATTATTTTCCAGCACTGCCTTAATCCTCTTGGGCATGGAGTTCACCAGAGCTTCACAGGTTGCCACTGGAGTCCTCTTCCACTCCTCCATTACGACATCATGGAGCTGGTTGATGTTAGAGACCTTGTGCTCCTCCACCTTCCGTTTGAGGATGCCTCACAGATGCTCAATAGGGTTTAGGTCTGGAGACATGCTTGCTCAGTCCATCACCTTCACCCTCAGCTTCTTTAGCAAGGCAGTGGTTGTCTTGGAGGTGTGTTTTCTTCAGTGTTGTCACATGAAAAGATATAATCAAATATTTACAAAAATTTGAGGGGTGTTATCACTTTTGTGAGATATTGTATGTGTGTGTGTGTGTGTGTGTGTGTGTGTGTGTGTGTGTGTGTGTGTGTGTGTAAGTCATTCCCTTCGAATGCTATTGAGCTTTAAATAATGGTATATTTTGTATATGGTCCCATTCGGTACTGAAGTACATGGCAATATTGACATATGATTTCATAGCTTATTTTTATAAATATCAAAAATATAAAAGGTGGTTCTTGTCATACCTGACACCTACGTGAACACGTTGCAGTTCGGTGTGTGACTGTACATCATTCCCTTCAAATGCTATTGAGCTTTAAATAATGGTATATTTTGTGTATGAGCCCATGCAGTAATAAAATACATGACAATATTTTATATACGATTTAATAGTTTATTTTATTAAATATCAAAAATCTAAGTGGTGTAATTTTGGTTTGAAGTGGTTTGATTCCCTTCAAATGCTATTGAAGTTAGAAATGTGTATAACAATGTCGTATGTAACTTTAGAGACGGTCCCTTAATTTCCGCATATCTGCGAATATCAAACTTCCAAATTCAAACCAACTTTACGCCAGTTACAATTTGTTTGACAAATGGATACTATTGTATCATATAGTATAGTCAATAAATGTGCATGCTATTTAGTATGCTAGTAGGGGGTTTTGTTTTTTTATCAGAAAACTTTTTAAAAAAGTAGAGGTTTTAAGACTTGAAACTATCATGGATTTATGGGGTCACGGTATAATTGTATAAAGAAATATGCAACATTGAATTAAATGGAGACTGAGGAGTCAATGATACACTGTTGTGATGCCTATTTGTACAATTTTCATTTGACTCAACCTTGTGGAAAAGTCTCTTCACACATCATTGTGTGTACATAAGAAAAGCCAAAAGGAAAAAAAAAAGAGATAATGGTTCTTCTTTCTTAGAAAGATATTTTTGAGGATGACATTTCCATGAAATCTGTTACACTCTCAGTATTTATCACATTGATGTTGTAAGCTGAAAGTGAGTGTGTCTTTAAAGGCAGTGTGCTGAGCAACAAAAAATAGTAATTAAATTATAATATAGCAGTGTGCAGCGCTGATTAAAAAAGACATTTGTTTCATTTCGTTCTGGTCAGCAGTGCTATGATAGCTTTTGCCATTGCTGTGTGAGCATGCTTAGGATGGCAGCCAAAGTAGCATGATAAAAATTATATGGAAATATTAATTGATAAGAAGAAGGCATTATTTGTCACATATACAGTACAGCACAGTGAAATTCTTTTGTTGTATACTGGGATAAGCTGGGGCTTGTTAGGAGATTGGGGTAAGAGTGTAGGGTGATATGGTGCCCATAGAGCAAAGAGGGCCTTGATCAAGGGCCCAACAGTGGAAGCTTAGTGGTTTGAACCCCTGACCTTCTGATCAGTAACCCAAAGCCTTAACCATTTAACCACCACTTCCCACTTATCATGATTTGAGTTTTGAATGAGGACATTTACATAGAATTTTGTATAATGAGTATTTTCGTGTGCAGTTTTTTAACCTATGTACAAGGACATTTAGAAAATGTTTTAAGGTATATAAACGACTGTATCCTAACTTGCTGGTTTGTTTCAGGGTCCAGCTGGAAAGGTTTACTATCTCGACTTGGACGTCCTGGAGACCAAATGTCATGTCCTCAGCCGAAAATCATGGAAGCGCTGTGATATAAGGCCCTTTATGGAAACAGTAAGCCTACTTTAAACCAGGGACTGAAACAGATCCCAAATTCAAGCAAAATTTGGCCAGGTCATGGTCGATCAGATATGTTTGTTTTGACTATGAAGTGTTTATTATTCGTGATTCTGCATTGCTAACCTATCACCATTTCTGTGCGACTGTGGGATGAATGTCAGATGGGGACATTCCAAAGCTTTTCCCCCCATTTTCCACATTCTCACAAGCATCTGTTGCACGATTGTTATATACAGTGGCTTATATAAGTATTCACCCCACCTTGAACCTTTCCAGAAATTTGTACTGTTACAACCTGGAACATAATTAAATACTGTATAGCTGTTTGATGAAAATGGATTTAATGCAGTGTAAATTTTACCATCATTACTGTTTTCCACCAAATAATTAACAATAAGTACAGAATGGCCATTTTTAAAATTCTGAATTTTTGCACAGCACTGATATTTGTGGCCTGGTGGTGGTGAATACTTATACAATTTTATTTTTATTATGGGCTATTTTTGTAGATTCATGACATATCTCAATTAAGTCCAATTCAGTTCCAGGTTTTAAAATGACAAAATGTGGACAAGTTCAAAGCGTATGAACACAAAGCACTGTAACTGTCACACTTCATTCTAGCACTTCATCAGAGCACAGTTTTTTTAGGCAACACTGTTGTTAGCTGGATATTATTGGTTGACATCCTGTTCTCATCCCAGCTGTTACATTAAGGTGTTTACAAGCCCCAGTGTCTGATTGTACATGCAAGAAGATCTATAGTCTCTAGCTGTATACTTACAAGATAGATTAACACAGTAGGTGTGCATAATAAAGTGCCACGTAAGTGTTTACAAATTCCAATGCCACTGATCTAGTACACTTTTACCATATCATAACAGTGGTGGTCCTATAATGGTCCATTTCCATTGAAGTACCGGGTATGGAACTAACTGTGCACAGATGGGCTACAGTCAGTAATTGTGTATATATAAAGTCATCAAAGTGTACATGTACACATATACATAAACTGGCTAGTCAATGTAAGTACAATAAACAAGTAACACAATGCAAATGTATGAGAATCTGTCACAGTGCATGTCTATTTTCAGCATCGGGATACTAGCTAGTTTACCTTTGTCTACAGGAAATTAGAAATGTGGCCTTTGCTTAAATAAAAGATATACTTTTTTTGCTTAAATTCTAGATATTAACTTGTTCATGCACTCCAGCCTTACTACCAATAGTGAAAGTATTTTTGCAGAAGTGACCCACTCTGTGGAGCATCGCCTATGTTTTTGCAGAGCTGACGTAAATACAGCCAAATTTCATATTGCTTCTGTGACCAGGTCATTATTGCTTACATTGAAAGTAGGTTGTGGTTTTTTTTCTTTGCTGGTAGCACAAACTAGTCTAAATCAGACCAAGGAATCAATACAAATGTTTTAAACTAATGGTAACAGCAATGTAATAGAGCTAGGAACTGCTGAGGAGTCTATAAACGCTTATCACACTTTGTAACACTGGTGCCTGGAAAAATGGTACAAATGGGGAAAACATTTTTATTAATTTTTTTGGCTTTGTTTGTGTGTGACCTTTGTTAGAATTTATGATTGATGTTTTTAAAACTGTTTTTTAGCAAATTTCTGGGAACTGCAACACTACCGTTCTACACATGCCAGACGGCCTCTCCTACCTCTACAGCTATGACTGCACCCTTGTACCAGGTCCTCAAATCAAGAGTCCAATGAATTCACTCCTGGAATACATTTGAATATACAAGGTGTCCCAAAAGTTGGGTCCTCAACACTTCCAGTCTTTTTGAATTTGTTAATAAGTTTGGCAACAGTGTCACGTGTGATGTGCTTGCCATGTTTCCTGTTAAAGTCCATCGCAACCTTACAACAGCTTCCTGATCCAGCCATGAGAATGATTTCAATACGTTCTTCTTTTGTCAAAGACATTCTTAAAGGCTATCTGAAAGCAAATATCTAATATAAACTAAGCATGACATTTTGTTAAAAAGTGTTTATTTCATCTATGTATGGAGATTTTTGGGTCACCTTGTATCTATAGAGTTAATTACTTCCAACCTGCGTCTATACAGTGAGCTAATTACTCTCTGTCTGTTTCTCAGACCCCCCTGAAAAGTTACAGCGGATATGTCCAGACTGCCCCGTACTGTTGCCCGTGGATAATGACAGAGCCGTGTCCAGTGCTAAGATCACTCTGCGCAGATACAACATTCAGAGTACTCTACCTGTACAGCTCACAGTGGCAGCTATAACCAGAGCCTCCCACCAGGTACACACTCAATTCAATTATCACAAAGCAAAAAGTAGAAGTAAAGGGGAAGTTAATTTACACAAGCAATCACAATTGCACCATTTACTGAAAGAAAGAGGGTGGTCTCATATGGGTTTTGCACTTTCCCCAAACAGTTTGTGCCCAAAACCTGCTCTTGCTTATTGGATACTATCTGAACTATCCCAGGACTCTTATCCACAATATACTCATCCTGAACATTCTTTCAACATACTTACTATTTCACTTTATAGTATACAGTTGTAAAAGAGTTAAGATGTATAATCTCACTGTCTGGTGTCACTTCTGAGTCTGGTTATTCTCAAGGTTTCTTCATCATGTTGTGTCAAGGAGTTTTTCCTTACTGCTGTGGTCTCTGGCTCACTCATTGGAGATCTAAATCTACACCAGGATTTCTTGTGTCACAATCTACTGTAAAAACCCCTATATAAATTAAATTGAATGGAATTGGATTGAATTTATAGATGATTCATCCTATGGGCCCACCACTCGTGGGGTGAATCGTGGGGGTCGGGTGCGCTGCTACACGGGTGGCAGTGAAAGTCAGGGGCCTCGATTGACCAGACTTGGGCGGCAGAGGCTGGCTCTGGGGACGTGGAACGTCACCTCTCTGTGGGGGAAGGAACTGGAACTTGTGCGGGAGGTGGAGCGCTACCAGTTAGATCTGGTGGGGCTTACATCTACGCACAGGCTCGGGTCTGGAACCGTACTCCTGGATAGGGGATGGACTTTATTCTACTCCGGAGTTGACCAGGGTGTGA
>JAFFST010054296.1:160788-177099 GCA_022414735.1 Noturus placidus
ATATACATGCCCGTCTGAAGTTTGCCAATGAACATCTGAATGATTCAGAGGACAACTGGGTGAAAGTTTTCTTGTCAGATGAGACCAAAATGGAGCTCTTTTGCCTCAACTCAACTCGCCGTGTTTGGATGAGAAGGAATGCTGCCTATGACCCCAAGTACACCATCCCCACCGTCAAACATGGAGGTGGAAATATTATGCTTTGGGGGCATTTTTCTGCTAAGGGGACAGGACAACTTCACCCCATCAAAGGGACAATGGACGGGGCCATGTACCGTCAAATCTTGGGTGAGAACCTCCTTCCCTCAGCCAGGGCATTGAAAATGAAAAGTAATTACTAAGTCATTACCAAGTACTAAGTCATGTTTTGCAGAGGGATCAAATACTTATTTCCCTCATTAAAATGCAAATTCATTTATAACATTTTAACATGTGTTTTTCTGGATGTTTTTGTTGTTATTCTGTCTCTCACTGTTTCAATAAACCTACCATTAAAATTATAGACTGATCATTTCTTTGTTAGTAGGCAAAAGTACAAAATCAGCAGGGGATCAAATACTTTTTTCCCCCACTGTATGATATACATTGTCATTTTGTTATACTATATAACAGAACACAACACATCACCCACATCCTCCATTCCACCATGGAAAGCACTGTGGGCACCATAAAAGACACCCACACCGTCCAGGGCACCATGAGCGAGGGGAACATGAAAGACGTCCAGGGCACCATGAGCGAGGGGAACATGAAAGACATCCAGGGCACCATGAGCGAGGGGAACATGAAAGACGTCCAGGGCACCATGAGCGAGGGGAACATGAATGTCGCCCAGGGGACGATGAGGAAGGAGACCTCTTAACCCGTCCAGGACACTCCAAACGTCCTGGTCAGTCTGAGCATCCAGTGGACGCCAACTCCAGCGGTCCACCAGGCCATTCATTCTGTTTTACTCGTTCAAATAGATGTCCTTTCCATAGAGGTCCTCCTCATCGTGGAGGCCGTCCTCATCATGGAGGCCGTCCTCATCATGGAGGCCCTCCTCATCATGGAGGCCCCGGAGAACATGGCCATGACCACAAGAAACCACACCCTAAGCCCACTCGACCACCACAGCAAGGGGTGCCTGATAGTCAACCTACACCTCCAGGATCCGAGGAACACCTAGATTTCTCTTTCCTGCAATGCCATGGTGCTGTGAAAATACCACCCTCCATCTATCCTATCTGCCCATTCCCTCCTTCATTCCACAGGAGGGGTCATCATTAAAACTTAACTTTGCAAAGGATTTGTCTTTCATACAATCTGAGGTAGAAATGTTAAAACAAAACATTTTCAATTTCAATTAAACAAAGCTTCTGGTTTACACAATGCCACAAGTGGTTTTGTTCAACAACTAAAATGGTATATGCAATAAAACTCCTTTATTACCATCCAATCTGATTCTGATTCAGTCATTTATTATTAATAAAAACAGCCCAAAACCAGATCAAATGTTGTCACAGTCTGCTTTTGCTGAGGATCCAGTCTTCAAGGTCAAGCCAGCTGCATGAAAAGCTTCAGAACAGACTTTTGATGTTTACACTGAGTAGCTCAGATGAAGAGTCATGTTCTCAGTGTAATAAAACATATCTTGAAACCACTGATTGGTTATAAATGATGACTATTATGTATGCCTCTATAAGCACAAACAAAAATATAATAAGTTTACCAACGTTATAAATTAAATAATAAATAAGTTCAAACTTTCATATTGAATTAGTGTATAATAATAATAATAGACTTTTTAAAATCACTAGTTGATGTCATAATTTGCTATTCTCAAATAAAAGATAATAGAAATAATGGGAAAAAATAAAAATTAAATCGCCTTATATTTTTTAGATATAAAAAGTCATTGGGTTATAATATAACATTTTCAGAATTATTCTGAATTCCCAAAGTTAAAGCTGACTAATAGAGGAGTGTAGGGGTTTCTTGGATCATGGAGAGATTGGCAAAGTTAAAGAATGGACTCTCTAAAAATTTTATTGTTCCTATCAGTATTAGGAAATGTAATGCAAAGTTATAAACATAGCTATAGTGCTTCAAGGATTTAGCAATAATAGAAATGAATGCAAGTTCAAAGCAAGTCACATAAATCCCTAATATAATAAATAGCTGAAAACAACATGGGTGATGTGACAAAAGGCATAAAGAGCAATGGATTAAAATTGGAATTAAATATATACATTTGCTGTCCAAATTGTTAGGAACACCTTTACTCATGCACATTCATGCAATTATCCAATCAGCCAATCATGTGGCAGCAGCACAGTGCATAAAATCATACAGATACAGTTCAAGAGCTTCAGTTAATGTTCACATCAAACATCAGAATGGGGGAAAATGTGATCTCAGTGACGTTGATTGCATATGGATGCATAATAATGCAAAGTTATTATAGATGAGTGGTCTACCCCATAATCGCATAATTGCATGGCTGTTGTTGATAGACAGGCTGGATTGAGTATTTCAGAAACTGATGATCTCCTGGAATTTTCCACAAACAACAGTTGTTTTGAAAATAAAATAAAAATAAATAGAAAAATCCTACATATGGAAAGTCTTGCTGATAACAGATGTCAAAGGTGAACGGCCAGACTGGCAGGAAGGCTATGGTAACTTAAATAACCACACAATTACAACTCTAGAATAGAAAAGCATTTCAGAATAAATTACACACTGAACCTTGAGGCGAATGGGCTACAACAGCATTTTTTCCTAAACAAATATGTTTAGGAGTTTATCAAATAAAATTCCATTCTGAAATAAATGAAAAATTAATACATAAAGGATCAACATACAAGTACTGACAGTATTTTGTGTAACTGCTTCAAAACAACTTAGTTTAGTCTGATTGATAAATCAGGTTCTGATTACTTTTCTGAAATAGTCTTCTGTACTGTTTTATTGAAATATTTACTTTTGAACTGCAAGCAGCAGAAGCATTCATGTATTCGTTTGCTTTCATATAAAAAATATCCTAAACTTCATTAAATCAAGGGTAAAATGTATCCATAGATGGACGTAATTATAATCAAATTGAGTGTCACTATGTTTAGAGTTTTTCTTTTGTTAGGGGTGTTCAAACTCTGGTTTTCTAGGTTCCTGATATAAAAAGAAAACAAGATAAAAAGAAATAAAAATACAATTAAATAAATGTAAAATGCTATGAGTCAGCAATGGAAAGTTGCAACAGCCACCAGTACCCCCTCACTAATCAATAGTTTAAACATACTCTTTGCTCAGCGAGTTGAAACAGCTGAGACAGTGAGTGCATTGCGGTTGCTTGATTGATTAGAGATGGGATGTGATCAAAGAGGCCTTTCAGCAAAGAAGAAAAGGAGCTTTGTTGACCAACTGGGAGGTCACAGTAACCAAGGCTGCTGGGGTGCTGGGGTGATCATAGGGGACTATAAAAATTTATTGCTCTTTGCTCGTTGATCAGCAGTGTATAGGGCTATAGACGCTCCACCATGAATCAGTGCATGCTGTTGTTGCTGGCGTTAGTGTGTGTCCATGGTGCCCCTACAGGGGTCCTGCCACCGAGTTCTTGCAAGGATGCAACCACTGCCTTTGTTGCTGGAGAAGCTATAGACAAAATCAATCAGGATCGCACCACAGGTTATGTCTTCAGCCTGGAACGCGTCAGCAACGTCCATCAGACACCCCACGTGAGTTTGCTTGCTTGCATTTGAGGTTGTATAATATGCTGGTAAATACCGGTCCTCAGTTCATACCCGGGAGGAGCTGTATTGTGTATTCTCATGAATTGTTGTCAGAAATCATATTTCATTTACAGGGTGAAACCGGAGTGGTGTTTTATCTAACAATTGATATCCTCGAGACCAAATGCCATGTCCTCAGTAAGAAGAGTTATAAGGACTGTGAGAGTAGGAACATTGGTGAAAACCCGGTATGATCACTCTTTCCCCCATTCAAATTTCCCTTTAAATGTAATTTAATTACAGAAGATCATAATGTAAGTTTTTATGTTGCTCTACCCAGGTGTATGGTCAGTGTAAGGCTGTGATCTACGTTAACAAACCTCGAAAAGTCTCTCGTCTCTACAAATACAGCTGTAGTGTCCGACCAGGTAATGATCAAATAAATAAATAAATAATATACCATAAATTGTACTAATGCACAAATCTTTCAATATTAATGTAGCAAATAGAAGATGATAAAGAAATAAGGAAATACCTGTTTTATTTTGCAGCCTCTGCTTCCAAAATCGTTCAAGTGTGCCCTGACTGCCCAATTCTAATCTCACTGGATAATGAAGAAGTGGAGAAGACAGTGAAGCTGGGTTTGGAGAAGTTTAATAGGGAAAGTGGACTCCCAAATTACTTTGCTCCTCTTAATATTACAAGAGCAATCTCACAGGTAAGAACCTGTCCAAAAATCAGAAAGGACATTTTCCAAAATAAAGAAAGAATGACGGAAATATTGAAACAATGCATTTCATGTGATGTTTTTTGTTTAGGGTGGTTTGATCACTATGTACAGTGTGGAGTTCATCATTCAGGAGACAGTTTGCTCCAATAAAACTGATGTATCTGAGGCTTCAAAATGTGACCTAATGGCCTGTGAGTTTGCAGTAAGTGTGAAGACCTAAAAGAGACTTTTTATTCATTCAGTTGTTGATATAAAATTACATATATACCGCATGACAACATTTTCAAAAATATTCAAAAATACTCAAAAATCAATTTGGTGTATATGTATTAGACTAATTTTAAAGCAGCATGGAGCATAACAGTAAAATTATGTTTTTTGTCCTCAGCACAAAGGGTTCTGCAGTGCCACATACACACTCGCACACAATGGCAATGAATACCTGGAATCTAAGTGTGAAATCTATGAACCTAAGGTAAAATACGAAATTATTTTAAGGGCCATTATTTTGTAATAAGTAAGTACACTTATTTAGCTATAACTGTTGCCCTAACCTTGTTCTTAAGGCCGCAGAGGAGGAGAAGAAGAACCATTTACTTGGTGGACAGACGGACCATCATCATGAGAAGACTCGTGGCGCATCCCATTCACATGAACACTCTGATGATCACACACTCCCTCATTCCCATCCAACAACACACGACCATGATCACACTGCGGACCACAAACATGATCACAAACATAAGGGTAAGCACGCTCACGATCATGACAAAGATGATGGGCACAAGCACACCCATGAGCACAATGAGGGACATGGTAAAGCCCATGGTCATGCACATTCTCACGAGCACAACCATACTCATGACCATGTCCATGTACACCATGGTCAAGCCCACAACCACACACGTGACCAAGGTATTCATGCCGCCCATCACAACTACGGACACGCTGAAGGTGAGACACATGAGCATGATCATGAGCTGGCACTGGATCATGAGCACAAGCACGGACACCTCCATGAGCACGAGCATCATCACCACCACCACCAGCACTCACATGAATCCACCGCGAGGAAGCCAGAGGGAACTGTTCAACTCCTCCCATCACTGGATAGACCCGTCACCCTTCCTTTCTTTCCTGATCAGCATGAGAAACCTGACAGACCTACTGGGCTTCCTTTGCACCCAGATCCACAGATACCAGGACAAACAGAGCCTGTAATTGGCAAATTCCCCAAAACTATATCCCTCAACTGCCCAGCAGATTTCAAGACCAACGAAAAGCTCATCACGGATGCTTTTGCTGAGGATCCAGTCTTCAAGGTCAAGCCAGCTGCATGAAAAGCTTCAGAACAGACTTTTGATGTTTACACTGAGTAGCTCAGATGAAGAGTCATGTTCTCAGTGTAATAAAACATATCTTGAAACCACTGATTGGTTATAAATGATGACTATTATGTATGCCTCTATAAGCACAAACAAAAATATAACAAGTTTACCAACGTTATAAATTAAATAATAAATAAATTCAAACTTTCATATTGAATTAGTGTATAATAATAATAATAATAATAATAGACTTTTTAAAATCACTAGTTGATGTCATAATTTGCTATTCTCAAATAAAAGATAATAGAAATAATGGGAAAAAATAAAAATTAAAATCGCCTTATATTTTTTAGATATAAAAAGTCATTGGGTTATAATATAACATTTTCAGAATTATTCTGAATTCCCAAAGTTAAAGCTGACTAATAGAGGAGTGTAGGGGTTTCTTGGATCATGGAGAGATTGGCAAAGTTAAAGAATCGACTCTCTAAAAATTTTATTGTATTAGGAAATGTAATGCAAAGTTATAAACATAGCTATAGTGCTTCAAGGATTTAGCAATAATAGAAATGAATGCAAAATCAAGCAAACTCAGCAATACTGTATTTGGAGGATCTTGCAATTTTTCTAAATTACCAAAGAATTATGGCAGAATTTGGCCAAGACGCGTCATGTGATGTCATCACGCATTCAGCCAAATCCTCAGCTAAAAGGTATCTGTGAAATAACTATTTTGTGCAATTGCAATTTCTGCAAAAAAGACCCACAAAAGCTCCGCAAGCTGTTTCACAAAAGAAAAAAAAAGCCACAGCAAAAATCACAAAAATAATAATATATTTTTTAGATATAAAATTTTTTTGGAATTTTTTATCTTTGAAGCAGAGGCTGCAAAATAAAACAGGTATTTCCTTATTTCTTTATCATCTTCTATTTGCTACATTAATATTGAAAGATTTGTGCATTAGTACAATTTATAGTATATTATTTATTTATTTATTAATTTGATCATTACCTGGTCGGACACTACAGCTGTATTTGTAGAGACGAGAGACTTTTCGAGGTTTGTTAACATAGATCACAGCCTTACACTGACCATACACCTGGGTAGAGCAACATAAAAACTTACATTATGATCTTCTGTAATTAAATTACATTTAAAGGGAAATTTGAATGGGGGAAAGAGAGTGATCATACCGGGTTTTCACCAATGTTCCTACTCTCACAGTCCTTATAACTCTTCTTACTGAGGACATGGCATTTGGTCTCGAGGATATTTGAAATTTGCCCTTAAACAAAAAGTAAAACAACAAAATAATAGGAAAAAAATAGGACAAATAGAAACGTGTAAAAAAGCCTTAGACTTTTAGGGTGGAGACATACCTTCAAAATGTAAAGATTGCTGCATCATTCAAGCTGATCCTAGCTCTGACAGTCACCTGTGGGAGGAAAAAAACCCCAATCCGTCCCCTCAGTTTATAAACTGTACTCATGAATTCTTAAACTGTTCCCTCGGATTAACAAGTCGTGCCCACGAGTTCCTAATGCGCGCGCTCAGATTTGTAAACCATGTAACGTTACCGTACAAACTAAGTTAATTGTTTTAACTGAAAATGCATAACGTTAGATTCCTCAAATTCTCTTCACAGTTACACTTCTCAATACACGTGAATCAAACAATCACACTAAACAGAATTAATACAACAGAATTAAACAATAAATACAAACATACGCGCCACACACCAACACTGAAATGGTATCTATACGTGGTCTCGCGCCATTAAACAATGCTCAAAATGGAGATTTGCGTTCGTGCATGTCTTAACAAAAAAAGGTTAAAACATTTAAATTAACAAGCAATCAATGTAATATTCACATCTCCACACTCTACAAACATTATACAACATTATATTTTTAAAAAAAGCATTATAATTAATACCTGAATAGAAGGAGAGAAAATCGCTGAAGTTTCCCCACAGTATGGAAGTATGGAAGTAAAAACCCCGCGAATTTTTCAAGTGGAGGTGACGTATTTCCGGTTTGAGAGTGGAGCTCCAGTCGCCCACCGTCTGCAGCCAGACTCTTCTCTGTTTTGCTGCCGCTCGTGTCACCGTTTTGAGCTTCAGGAAACTCTGCAGATTCCGGTTCCGGTTGACAGGGTACGCTCGTGTGTTTTGTTGCTGCTCGTGTCACCGTTTTGAGCTTCAGGAAACTGCAGCTTCCGGTTCCGGTTGACAGGGTACGCTCGTGTGTTTTGTTGCTGCTCGTGTCACCGTTTTGAGCTTCAGGAAACTCTGCAGCTTCCGGTTCCGGTTGACAGGGTACGCTCGTGTGTTTTGTTGCTGCTCGTGTCACCGATTTGAGCTTCAGGAAACTCTGCAGCTTCCGGTTCCGGTTGACAGGGTACGCTCGTGTGTTTTGTTGCTGCTCGTGTCACCGTTTTGTTGTATTTGTTTGTCATGTTGCTTTAAATAACAGCGAGTTATTTGAGTTATATTGTTTTCAGTGCCCCTACGGTTACAATGTGGTGGTGTCAGTCTATATACCTTGGACTGTTGTTTGTAGTTCTGTGCTCCACCTGGAATAACCCGCAGCGGGGAACGGCTGAGAGTGTGCACTCAATGACCATGGCTTTAAGGTACACTACACGCCAGCTTCTGATTTTCAAACAGAGCCCTTATTCTCTAGCCATAGATTCTTACAAACTCTCATGAGACGCTGGATTACTACGTCCTAAACAGTATGTCCATCGGGGTTGAGGCGCAGTTTTGCTGTCTCGCCCTCTCCTAACATCTTTGTCCCTACTTGTCGACGTAAGACCAGCAAACTGTTTCATACTGATGTTGATCACAGTAATTTAATATCGGTCCCCCATGTCGAGATTAAACCACTGTCGTGTCCGCTTCAGAGCCAGGCTCATGCTGCATTATTCAATGTGCGGTCCGTGAATAACAAGGCGCTGCTTTTTATCAGGTTTTATTACAAATAAAAAAGCTGGCATTAAAAAATAATAGGCTCCTGTTTAACCAGATCATTCCAGTGGGCTTTGGAGTATTAGACCTCCCGAGGTTAACTGGCAGAGGCGGAGACATTATTGGGGTTTAAACCTGAAGTTCAACATAAGCTCTGTGTCGTTCCCCAGTTTCCATCATTTAAATGCCTAGTCTTGAGTATTTCTGCTCCTATATCTATTATCAGTGACTACATTTACATGGACGGCAGTAATCTAATTATTGACCTTATTCTGAATAAGATAATAATGTGATTACGGTGTTTACATGAGTTGCTTTTAGAATACTCTTTTCATGTTCCTGTTTTGCATGTTATAGAACATGGATCGGTTAACAACACGCGTCATTACGTCACCCCGACGTCCCTCCAGAATTTCACGTATCGACATACTGTTCGTCTTCGTTATGGTACTGCGTACAGTTTTGAGTGTTCATTTTTAATTTTATGAAAGCTTCAAGTGCAGTTAATTATTTATCATGCTGTACGTGCTAGTAGACAACTGTTTGAAGCCATGGGCTGCGTCCAAAACCATGTACTTACCATGTCTATATAGTAGCCAAAATACATGCATTTCGCCTACTATATACACGCTACTATATACACGCGTATTTCGCCTATTATGTACACGCATATTTCACCTGCTATATACAGTATCTAACAAAAGTGAGTACACCCCTCACATTTTTGTAAATATTTGATTATATCTTTTCATGTGACAACACTGAAGAAATGACACTTTGCTACAATGTAAAGTAGTGAGTGTACAGCTTGTGCAACCGTGTAAATTTCCTGTCCCCTCAACACACAGCCATTAATGTCTAAACCGCTGGCAACAAAAGTGAGTACACCCGTTAAGTGAAAATGTCCAAATTGGGCCCAAAGTGTCAATATTTTGAGTGGCCACCATTATTTTCCAGCACTGCTTTAATCACAGCACTGCCTTGGACATGGAGTTCACCAGAGCTTCACAGGTTGCCACTGGAGTCCTCTTCCACTCCTCCATGACGACATCACGGAGCTGGTGGATGTTAGACATTGTGCTCCTCCACCTTTCATTTGAGGATGCCTCACAGATGCTCAATAGGGTTTAGGTCTGGAGACATGCTTGGCCAGTCCATCACCTTAACCCTCAGCTTCATTAGAAAGGCAGTGGTTGTCGTGGAGGTGTGTTTGGGATCGTTATCATGCTGGAATACTGCATAGTGATCATGCTCTGCTTCAGTATGTCACAGTACGGCCTTAAGTTAGATTTGTGTTTACTTAGAGTATGACTTTAATAGGATTAAGATAATGAAAAATTGCTGTTTACATGGTAGTGTCTTGATCAGAGTATTGTCTTAATCGGGTTAATATTGGATTATTGTTGTCCATGTAAACGTACTGATTGCCACAGTCTATAAACCACCTAAGGTTAAGACACATGTCAGACTTTGCTGACTTCCTGTCAACGTTGAGAATGAAGTTTTCCAGAATTCTAGTTGTGGGAGACTTTAACATTCATGTGGACCAGAGTGACTCTGTGGTGGTTAAGGAATTTCTGCCATTACTTGATTGTTTTAACTTCACACAGATTGTAGCTGACCCGACTCATAACAAGGGCCATACCCTGGATCTTGTTTTCGTCTGTTGACATTGGACTGTCAGATCATTCAGCTGTCTTCATTAACCTGGAACTGTATCATCCAAGTGAGCCTACCATCCGAACAGTAACTTTCCGGAAGTGGAAGTCTGTTAAGCGCAGATCTTTGACATATTTAAAACTCAACTCATAACTTACTTTTTTAAACTTGCATTTGACTGTTGATGTGTACTTTTATTATTATTATTATTATTATTATTATTATTAGAACATTCATGTACAATGTTTTTATGAAAGTAAGTTACAATGCCTTAGCGGTCATTTTACATCGTGGTGAAGAATCACTTCATTCCTAAACACGTGGTGAGAACAAGGAAGTCTGTAGTGCCGTGCAAACATGAATTGGCTAAAACAATAAGAAACAGTAGCTGCATTTTGCCTGTGCATATGATCTGGGTGGTCAGTAAAAGCAGAACATGTTTGAAACCAGGATCTATACTGCATGTGTAAAGGGGTCAATAGCAGATAATGCTGCTGATGGGTGCAGATGAAAGTTCAGGGTTTGCTGTGTGACAGCAGAGTTGAACACATCTCTGTCCTCTCTCTCGCGCTCTCTCTCTCTGCTCAGGTTCAGATATAATGGGGAAAATACTATTCATATCCTTGTCACTGATAAGTTTATACTTACACAGTGCCACTACATCTCCTAAACCAAAAGGATGCCTTGACCCGAATGTAGTGAATGCAGCAGAGGTGGCACTGGACCAAGTTAATGCAGCCAGAAAGGAAGGTTACATCTTCTCTCTGAACAGAGTGTATGATGTCCTGCAAGATGCAAAGGTGAGTAGTTGCTGCTCAATTTCCTTTTATTCTTTTAGTCAAGTGGCTTTGTCATTTCAACCATATACAGCTGGGACAGTACACAACGTTCCTCCAGGACCATGGTGCTACAGTACATAAAACAACACAGAGCTACCCGCACAGGACTACATAAAGTGTTACAAAGGACTGCAAACATGTGCAAACAGCACAAGTCAGTACAATAATTTCTAAAACAGGGCAATAGGCAGAGAAAGGGTCAGCACAGCTCTGAGCAGTACTTGTATGGAATAAAGTGCAAAAAGATATTACAATATAATAATAAATGCTGTCAATGTGTACATAACATACTAGTTAGCAGCAAAAAATGCAGATGTTTGATGCAGTATTTTGTTTACGATGTTTTTCACGGTAATCAAGTGATATGTAAGGGGGGAAAACATAACGGCATACTGTTATAGGAAAATAATCAATATCGGGGTGGTGTAATGTGGCTTAACAAGAAGCATGTCACAAACTGTTTGGGTCCTCTTCTATTACAGCAATTTGTCATCAATTACAGTAATTAAATACACAATTGCTGTTTTCACTTATGATATAGCAGCTACAATCAATCTATTGAAGTCACAATCATTGAACAGTCATCCTGAAGACTCCCATGGAGGAAAACATATTAACAGTTACAAATTGCAGGCACTGGGACCTCTTTCCATAAATGCTAAATAAATGTGTCCTTACAAAAAGCTTTAAATAACTTTTAATCCATTTGTTAAGTATTATTTAGCACATTCACCAGGTATGAGCTGTTATTGTTTTAATTATTGTCAGCACCACTATCAGAGCCATGCCATTATAGAAAAATAATAACACGTTCTGACCAATCAGAATCCAAAATTCAACAGCACTGTGGTATAAATCCAGATTGTATGTTTGTAACTTACCAATGACATTCCAGTTAATTATTTTGTTCAAAGGAGGAAGGGGAGAGCCTTTTACGACTGACAATAGATGTGCTGGAGACAAAATGTCATGTGATCAGCAAAAGAAAATGGAAGTCATGTGAAATCAAGGATATCGGAGATATACCAGTGAGTCCTCATACTACTTTTTATGTCAGCATATTAATATATTGAACTGTCCTATATCATGGACTAACCATGCGCAAATAAGATGTAATGGGGAAAAAAATGATACTTATCAACTTACAAATGCTTTAGGTCTTCGGAAAGTGTGATGTATCTGTCTTCATTCAGACCAACATTACTTTACATAACTTTATTTGCACCATCCAGCAAGGTAAGCTAGGTTTCAGTTACTGTATTTATATTTTAACCTTAAAAGTTATTTTGATTAAACAAACCAAAAAATTCACTCATTTCCAGTTCCTGCTGCTGCCATCATTGACACATGTCCAGATTGTCCAACAACGGAGAGCCTGGACGATCCAATTGTAGTTGAGACAGCAAATCTTTCTCTTGAAAAATTTAACCAAGAGACGAACATGTCTAATTACTTTGTTCTTATAAATATAACTGGGGCAAGCATGCAGGTATGTTTTATTCACCTGTCAAATTTAAGCATCAAAAACTTGATTCTCATGATGACTTTTCTTCACTAGTGGGTTGTTGGGCCATCCTACTTTGTTGAGTTCATCATACATGAAACAGACTGTGCCAAAACAGTGACTGATGTAGACTGGACTCAGTGCCAGCCAAAGAATGGGACACATGTAAGGAACACAATTAAATTGCTATGAGTGCCTAATAAATAATACATTCACTTATCTTGCTATCTTTTTTTTTTTCTTCTTTCTTTCTTTTTTTTATTTAAGATGAAGGGCTTCTGTACTGGATCACATATTACTTTTGATGATGACCCTGAAGTGATGCTCTCCAAAGAGGCCAGCTGGATCAGTGGGACACACGCTACTATTGAAGAAGCTAAGAAAAAACTTTCTACCAGTGTCAGCTGTTCACTTTATCAAGAAATGGTAGGTGTTCATCTTGTATCAGTGATTTAATGTGAGGAGTGAAACACGACTTGGTGTGCTGTTATAGGATAATAATCCATGACAAGTTGGTGTAATGCGGCCTGATGTGAAGTTGAGTATTTTCCTATGACAGCACATCCCAAAGGGTTTCATTCCACTTCATCATGCTTTTTAATGATTTATAGTTATGTTTAACGTTGTGGATCTTCCGTGAGTCAGGTTAGTTCCTGTTATAGTAGTTATAACACAGTGATTCTTTTACCTTATCAAGAAACCACGTCTTCTGTCTTGAGACATTACAGTGATTGAAAACTTACTGATAGGCAGAACTATTTTCAGAGCTGTGCTGTTAGAAAAATTTAATCAACGCCTTCTGATCAGTCAGATTAGGGAATTACAAAACACTGGTGTAATAAGATTTACTTCTAGCTTTAAAGAGACAGCGATGAAGTAACTGTTTTTTTTGGTGTCATGCAGTTCGATAATGAACCAGAGAACAGCAACAGGACAACCAAAAACCCTTCAAACATCCAAACTCCATCTGGGTCTGTGCTGATTCTGCCTCCTACACCCATCCCAGTGCCCCCCAGAATACCAGCAGCTGCTCCTAACTGCCCTGGAGAAAGGAGGCACAACCTTGGACTAAAGTCAGTGAAACTATGAATAAAAGATCTTGTACCAAAGGTCATTCCACACTATAAAACATTCAACTTCTGCCATACAACGCTATATTTTCCGGAAAAGAAAATAATAGCAGGCACAGCAATTCTGTATATCCACATCCATGTATCCGAGGTAACGGATGAAGCCAAAAGTGATTTGAACATCACCATAGCAATAGGCTAATTAATAGATGACTAAATAAAGTCATATCCCTTAGAACTGAATGGAGTTTTTGTCCCCAGCAAAACAAAACAAAAACATTGTCTTGTGATTTTGATGAATTGAACGCCTTTGGTCACAAGGGGTTATGATGCAATAATTCCTTTTGATATTAATCTTTATTCCTACTGCTGGTGGTGAAAAATGATTGAAATCTAGGAGAGCATTAATGTACATAAGATACCAAGGTAGCAGCATCAGGATACAACAATACAGTTCCTCTCAAATACAGATGTAGAAAAGAAATGCAGCCTGCAATAAAACAAATTATAAAAGTGTGTTGCCTTGTGTTTCTTCACTATAACGGTTCTGTTGTTTCCTGCTATATTATATTGTATTGTAGATTTATCCATCCATTTTCTATACCGCTTATCTTACCCAGGGTCAAAGGGAGCCTTGAGTCTATATCAGGGCAATCTGTGCACAAGGCAGGGGAAACCTTGGACATGGTACCAACCCATCGCAGGGCACAAACACAGACATATTCACATATTACAGGCAATCTTTCCAACGACACCAGTCCCACTCGTTATGTTTCAATCAATCATATTTAGATGGATAGATAGATTAGATACTTTATTGATTCCCAAGGGGAAATTTAGTTACCAGAACAAAGAATGTGTTTATTAAATTGATCAGATTTGAAACTATGGTTTCCATCACATTGGAACAGAGCAGATTTATTGTGCACATTGAGTTAGATCAGATGTGCTCTCATACCATGGGGTCACAATGCTTAGGAACAGGAACCCCGGTCTTAAAAACTTTTCTTTTTTTGCAATGTTTAGCAATGACTTTGCAATGATAATTATGTTGGGCAAGTGGCTAGCATGTGGCACTCACACCGCCTCGGACTGGGTTTGATTCCTGCTCAGGGCACCAACCCCAGCCACTAGTGGTCTGCATGAGCCAGTGCATTCTCAGTGCCGCTCCAAAACCTGGACATGGGCACCTGGCATAAAAATTGAGGCAGAATCCAAATATGAGGACTGTTGATACTCTGTGGTGACCCTGAACTGGAGCACCAATGGGTGAATGTACAACAGAGGTCGGGAACCTTTTCAGCTCACAGAGCCCTAAAAGCCAAAAAACATTTTTTTTTTTTAAAGAGCCCTAACCCTAAGTCAACATATTTTTGATGTTTTTATATATGCCTTCTTATTTTCATTATTATTATTATTGTTATTATTATTGCATAATTATAAAAAAGTGGTAACCGTTCGGCAGTTTGTGTGTTCTTGACCTAACAGCCTGCACTTCACCTAATAGGCCTGTAGGTGGCTCTTGGATGTCATTTAACCAACTACGATCGTTTCATCAAATGGTAAATCAATAAAAGATGCAGCAGGTAAGTAAGAGTAAATTGTACACTACGTACCATTAATGTGACTTCTAAATATGCAAATTTGTCTGTCTGTTCGGACTGGAAAGACCGATACTTGTCGTCTTTTTTTTTTTTAGCCAATTCACCTTTGTTTAACAAAAAGAAAGAAAAGCAAACAGACTGGCTATGTAGTTTTCAACAAATTTATGAATTAGACCAGGAAATTACAGCTCTGCTCCACATTGTCCAGTGAAATTTGAGCTTGTTGTGCCACAGGTTGGTGTATACATGACAAACAGGCATCAAGCATTTTTTATGTAGTAATATGCATGTAAATATACTTTTATACAGGATTACAGTGCCATCTACTAATATTGGCACCCTTGGTAAATATGAGCAAAGAAGGCTGTGAAAAATGTTGATCTTTTGTTAAAAAAATTCACAAAAATACTCTGCTCACATTGATATAAAACAATTTCAAACACAACACAGGTTTATCACAAGAGTATTTGTTAAATATAAGTGTTCAACATTTATTGTCACCTACAAATTCATATGAGAAAAATATATTTTAAGTATATTCCCATTGTTATTTTATTTTTTTAGTACACCTGGGTGACTAGGAATACAGTGCCTTGCGAAAGTATTCGGCCCCCTTGAACTGTTCGACCTTTTGCCACATTTCAGGCCTCAAACATAAAGATATAAAACTAATTTTTTGTGAAGAATCAACAACAGGTGGGACACAATCATGAAGTGGAACAAAATTTATTGGATATTTCAAACTTTTTCAACAAATAAAAAACTGAAAAATTGGGCGAGCAAAATTATTCAGCCCCTCTTAGTTAATTCTTTGTAGTGCCACCTTTTGCTGCGATTACAGCTGTAAGTCGCTTGGGGTATGTCTCCATCAGATTTGCACATCGAGAGACTGAAATTT
>JAFFST010054296.1:181496-212319 GCA_022414735.1 Noturus placidus
CCAAAACATAAAGCAAAATCTACAATGGAATGGTTCACAAATAAACATATCCAGGTGTTAGAATAGCCAAGTCAAAGTCCAGACCTGAATCCAATCGAGAATCTGTGGAAAGAACTGAAAACTGCTGTTCACAAACGCTCTCCATCCAACCTCACTGAGCTCGAGCTGTTTTGCAAGGAGGAATGGGCAAAAATTTCAGTCTCTCGATGTGCAAATCTGATAGAGACTTACCCCAAGTACCATTTGTTCTAGCGCAGTTGTTCTCAACAGGCAGGGTGGAACGTGGGGCACAAATAGTTTTCAAGAAAAAAAAAGAATGCAGACAGGGCATCATTTGGGTCCTCGGTGTATTTTATTGCTTTTCAAACAGAATGTGCCTGATTGAAAAACCCTGCATTCCTTCTCCCTCTGCATTTTTTTTTTTTTTTTGCTGGGGAGAGGCGGAGCTTAGCGTCCTTTTATCTTGCTGTCAGTGCAGACCAGTGTTGCCAACTTAGTGACAATTCAGACACATTTACTGACTTTTTTTTTTGGCAAATAAATAAATAAAGCGCCTAGCAACAAATCTAGCGATTTTTTTGGACCAACCTTAGCAAATTTCCAAATATCATTCTTATGTGAATGTTTTTAGAACACAAGACGAATGTAATGCAACATGTTTTACATGTAAAATAGTCCACGTTATAACAGCCTAATTCTCTTGTTCAAAGTAGTTATAGTGTTCAGAAACATTTTATATCATTCATGTTCTATACCATGTTATGTAGTTTTATAAAAGTATTTTTTTTTTTTAATCATAAAAGTTATTAAAAGTAATTTAAAACGTACAAAAACACAAAAGCAAAAAAATATCTATCTATCTATCAAAAACATTGTAGATTTGGTTATATATAGATAGATTATATATAGACTCATTATACCTGGTCACCTGGTCTACTCCAATATGGGGGGGTTCCCCATGATAGGTGAGGCTTGGGGGGGGGGGTTACAAAAGGTTGAGAACCTCTGTTCTAGCATCTACTGTACCATTAACAGCAATCTATTAAACAATTTCTTCCTGACTATGCGAAGAGAAGTATTAGCCAATCAGAGTGCAGTTTGTTTTGTTGTCATTTTTATATGACCAATAAATGAGTAGGCTGTACATGTAAAGCCCCACCTTGTCCCATACGGAAGTAAGCGGTTCAGTGAAGGTGAAACGATATTTAGCACTTTTATTGTCATATTCGTAACTTCCACACATATACGAGAAGGTTCAGCTACTTTATTCTCTCACTTATTTTCCTTTGCAAGAAAAGACAAGCAGGAAGTGGAACTGACAACGGGAATAAACTAATTGCTGGATCATCACAAGACGGCAAATCACGTGATAGTGGGCATGCAGACTGTTGTACTGGACTGAAGGGATGATTAGACACACTTAAACCGGGGGCGAGACGTGTTTTAAAGCCTATTAAAAGCGTAAACATTTAATGCTGATATAAGATGGTCCATGTGTACAACTGCCACCCGTTTGCGTCTCAGCGGATCGTCCCTGCGGCGCAGGAGCCCGGGCTGGTGTGCTGCGGCGGGGGCGCGCTCTTCGTCGTGTCCGCTGGAGGATGTAAGATCGAGGCGTATCACATGCAGCAGGAGGAATGTCCTCTAATCTGTCGCTTTTCCACCATGGGCATAGTGCACAGGATTGTGTACAGTCAGATCGGTGAGTCGATCCGTTCCCCTTCCCCTTGTGTTTAAAGTAATCTGACCTCTTATTAAAACTCTAGACTTAACCATGGTCTCAGAATGCTGCGTTTTAACAGAATGAACATGATTTGGTTTTCTCCATCCATCCGTCCATCTATACTACTTATCCTACACAGGGTCATGGGAAGCTTGGAGACTGTTCAGGGAACTCGGGGCACAAGGTGGGGGACACTCTGGACAGGGTGCCAACTCGTCACAGAGCACAATTGCACACACATTCACACACTAATCAACCTACTCGCATGTCTTTGGACTGGGGAAGGAAACCGGAGTACCTGGAGAAACCCCCCCCCAATGTCTTTGGACTGGAGAAGGAAACCGGAATACCTGGAGAAACCCTCGAAGCACTGGGAGAACATACACGAACATACACACACTGGGTGGGGGTGGGATTTGAACCTCCAACCTCAGAGGTGTGTGATAAATGTGTTAACCACTAACCCACAGTGCCCCTCTCTTACCTCACCCAGAAATGTAGAACTAGATTCATTTTATTCATTCATGCATGCATTAATAACTGCTATATGCTTGTCAGCTTGTCTCAGTGGTGAATTCTGACCCTTTACTAGGAAAACTGGGCATGAGGCAATAGTACACACTGTATGGTGTGATATACACACATATATTCACAGCTAGGGTGGAATTTGGAGCTGTCAATCCACCTAATGACATGTTTTTGGGAGGTCAAGGGAAAAAAGAGAACCCAGAGGAAACCTACACAGACACAGGGAGAACATGCATGTTATGTTAGTAATGTGCTATTTTTTTTCCCCAGACATTAATATTGTGGCATTATGTAGTATCAAGCAGAGGCTTCATGTTTGTTCTTTGTTGCCTAGAGTTCCCATGGCTATACAAAAGGACCATATCTCTGCCTTTTTGGCACATCTAGTATCATTCTGTTATCTTTATAGGGGATTACCTGGTCACCATTGAAGAGAAGAATGGTGCCACCTACCTGAGGGCCTACACCAACTGGCGTTACCAAGCAGCTGAGAAGAAACGTGTAGGTATTCGCTTGCTCGGGCATCTCATGCGTGGCCCGGTCCACCATGGCATTCCCAAGGAACAGATGGAGATTGTAGAGATGCCTTTATCAGAGACACCGCTCTGTACTGCCTGCTGCTCCATAACAGGTGCCCTGCTAGTGGCCTGTGCAAAGAGCTTGGTGCTGTTTGGTCTGAAGCAGCAGTCGCTTAGCGATCAACTCTATGCCCTTGACTTCGAGAGGCTCCTTATCCTGTATGTTTCTGGTTTGAGCCCGTTGCAAGTGGCACTCTGTGGTGGCTACGTGGCCCTGCAGACAGAGTTGGAGGTGCTGGTGGTGAAGCTGGAGAACCTGGAAACGACATGTACATCCGATGAAGTGCATACACAGCTGCCTCGTGATGATACAGCTGCAGCTGATGTTACTGAAAATGGTAATATTAGCTAATAGTAGTCTTAAGCATTTCATAATAATAATAATAATAATAATAATAATAATAATGCACTTTACTCAAGAAAATTAGTGAGTGTTTTGCTGCCCTGCTGTATATCTTGCAGTACAACTCTGGTACAATTGAAACTGTGCGTTAAATAATTAAAATGATAAAATGTGCTAAAGTTTGAAGATTAATGTAATGCTTTTATGAATTACAGATCGTATTGCTATATCCAGTTGTTAACTACAGTTGTACTTTCTTGATGCTTACTGCCAGAAATACATGAGTTTCATTTCATTTTTATCTAGATGTTAAAAAGGAACCACAGAGTCCCCTTGAGTCTGATGACTTCTTTGTGTTCCCGAAGCATCTGGAGATGCTTGGAGAGAAGGCGAAGGATTGTAGCGTGTCTGTGTCTTTAGAGTGGACTGGGATGGAGACAGAGGCAAGCGACAGCATTGGAGTTACCTACATCTTGTACAGGTGCCAAAAACACCAATGGGCAAGGGTCTCTTGATCAGTTTGTGTACTTTGTGGACGTTACGGGAAAGCAGTTTTGTCTTTTGTCTTGTTTTTAGGAGGTTTGCCCCAGATTTCTTCCAGGGCTGCAGTGTGGAGGAGACACGCTTGCACTCCCTGCAGCTCCATCCCATGTACACTGGTAATCATTTTCCAGGTTCTGCTCAGTACACAGCATGTTCATTTCATGTACCATAACGTTCTCTGTACTCTTTCTCCCTCCCACAGGGAATCCGGATGTAAGCAGAGATGCAGAAAAGAGTGATCTCACCTGTATGTTCTGTTTCTTTTCTCTGCCAAATGCTGGTTACATGTACAGTCTGATCAACACCGTAGAGCTCATCTCCACCTACCAGTATCCGGAAAAAGCCCGTCAGGCTTTGCTATGCGACCAGTTTCTACATGTCATCACACAGTAAGACAATTATTGTGTATGGAAAAGGAAAGAGAAGATTTTTATCTTGATACAGAAGTACCGGGTGGCTGAGTTTGCTATGTGAGAACTAAAACATGACCGGGTATGCTGTTATAGAAAAATCATCAAAGACAGGATGGTGTTATGCAGCTCAATACGGAGAACATTCTGAAGTATTTTATTTCTTATCATTTTAATAATGATCTAATCATACATTTATAGCAAATCAAAATAGTTTGTTTTATCACTTCTAGAGCATTATACAGTAGCAACTAGGATAAGTCACCCTTCTAAGTCTTATTCTTATAAGTCTCTCTCTCTCTCTCTATCTCTCTCTCTCTCTCGAAGTTAATAAGACAGTAAAATGGAGCTGAACACTTTCTTATGGCAGAAGATCTTAAGTTTTCTTAAAGCTTTACCTCTGACAGTTACGATCGCTGGAGATTTACTTTTAGAAATGCTCAATAAACACATCCTTACAGAAAATCTCACCATATCAATGATTATATGTTTTTATTTGTCAAATATGAGCCCATTTTAATTAGGCTTAGATTACGTGGATCGTCCCCCATGCATTCCCTGCTGAATGAAACGATAATGTATTAGAACTCGCAACCTGTGATTTCCATATCAACACCCTTTTGACCTTTTGGATGGGGAATTGAAACAGCATTGTGGTATGAAACGTATTACAGGTCCACCTTTAATCAGATTTGTATGTTAGGTGATGTACTTTTCCTACATCACTCCTGTCTTGGGTACTGTATATGTATTTTTACTGTGTACATTTCCCTCATTTTTGCAACTCAGTTGTTTTATTTTAAGTGCTCCAAAGCAAAGATCTGAAGTCTCTTTTGTTCTCTATTTTTTTTGTTTTGTGTTTTTTGGTAGAAATTCTCTGCAGTGTTTCTCTGTGAGATGCAGTGCCGTAGCTGCTCGAGTCGAGGACCCCTACATTGACACCACCATGAAGGTAAACAGGATTAGAATGTAGCCATGTCCTGCTAACTCTCTGAACGGAAATTAGCAATGGCTATCCCTTTGACCTCCATACATATATTCATGGGCTCAAATAAGAGATTCATAGTGTGATATGAATAGCATATTTACATCAACCCATCTTTTCTAATGTGTTTATTTCACCTTTAACATAACCTCAACATAATATCTGGAATATAAATACAGCTTTTCATGGTCATTAGAAAAATCAAGCCAAGCACACACACAG
Organism: Noturus placidus; assembly: GCA_022414735.1. NCBI lineage: Eukaryota > Metazoa > Chordata > Actinopteri > Siluriformes > Ictaluridae > Noturus > Noturus placidus. The sequence goes on from JAFFST010054296.1 coordinate 186,829, forward strand.
TATTTTTATTTTGTTCCATTTTGGTCAAATCATTTTGTCACAAACAAAACGTAAGGGTTAACCAATTACTATCCAGTAAGGGCGTGTATCTATAACAAACAAGTCAGCATGAATGCATGGAGCCGAGTGCTTTAATCAAGTATTCATAGCAATCTACATTATAGCATTTAATAACATATGGAAACAGGAAGATATAACAGAGAGTAAAAAAATCAAACTTCCAACTGTAACAGGCTGCTTTGAATTGCACAGGAGAAAGAATTTGTAAAAACAAACATTTCATCAACCAGTGGTATACATACTGAGAGTATGAGACCATGGATACTTCTCTTTTTGTTCTGCTTCCTTGTTTTCTGTCCATGCTTCTGTTTCACACTTCTTAACCCCCCCCCCCCCTATACATCTACATCTATAAAACATGGTGCATATACTGCATAGTGCACACACCTTAAATGTGACAGTCACATGGCAGAAGCGTGGAGGCAGAGGGAGGAATAAAAGCACAGTACAAATGAAGATTTATTTAAATAATGTTTCTAAATACCAATGTAATACTAAAAAGGATGTGGTAAAATACTTTAGTGATTCCTGTATCGATAACACATACTCACTGATTACACATTGTATTTATCAGTGTTTACATTGTGCTGAGTTTTTTTTTCCTGCTTACCTTATACTTAGGCAGCTCTCACAAACACCAGCCCAGCCAGTGTTTCTGTGAATATCAGATTTGATTCCACCCCACATCCTCAATGTGTTTTCTGTCTGCCTGTCCAGGCCTGTCCTCCTTTCACTATGGAAGTTAGCGCCCTCCGTATTCAGCTGTTCATCGGTCTGAAATCTCTGTGTCATGATGGGAATCGCATTGTGCTGCTCACAGCTGCTGACGTTGAGACCAAAGAGGAGATCGAGCGAGCGACTAGAAGATCGATGTAGGTCACTGACATGTAAATATTGTTCTCCAGAACAAAGCTTTCTTCTAGTTAGTGCAGTTTGTTTAAAAAAAAAAACCCTTAGATTGGTTTTGCCTCTTTGATTATTGCTGGCTTTTAGCTTTGTTTAATTTTGCTTGGATTGGCTGCAGTTTTTTAAGTGACTTTTCAATCAAATAATGATAAATCTTCAACAAATTGAACATACGAGCAACAAACATATGTAAGCAGTTTGATTAATATTTTTATTCTATAGCAGATAGCACAACTGATATTTATCAACTGCATGAGAGGATCCAGAATTCTGTGTTAAAAAAATAGTCAAAAAATATTTTGATTGAATCTGGCTTTAATTTGTATACAAGTAATGCCTTGTAGTGCTTTCCTGACATAATCCCAGTTTTCTCCACAATTCTTGCAGATCATACGTTGTGTGATTTATGTCTATGATGTTTCACGTACATTGACACTCAACGAATGCTCTGTATTGTAGCAAATCAAAAGAGCAGAAATCACTGGCAGGGATTTTCCTAGCGGTAGGTATAGATCCCACCACCAGCCCAGCTGTGGAGAGCTTCCTGTCCAGGTCCTTCCTGTAAGTCAGACCTGTGTGTTCCCGCTAACCAAATACCGAAGATAAAAAATCCCCTGAAGGAACGCTAACTTACCCCTGTTCGTGTTGTAATCCTGTGTGAACCCACCTAATCTAACATCAATTTATTTATTTATTTATTTATTTATTTATTTATTTCATCCAGAGGAAGTGTAAACTATTCTGGTACAGAGGTTTATCATATTGGCTATGTAGTGCAGTTGGATGACATAGATTCCAGAAAGCACTTTGTTCATAAAGAGAGTCAAAGCAGGAGATGAAAGGCAAACCGCCTGAGTCGGGTTAATATTACTCACAAAATAGGACACGTATCAGCAGTTTCGCATTTACCCTGATGCAGCATGTTGATTTAATCCAGGGGTCGATGGGTGGATCAGTCAAAGTGTTGTTTGCTTAAAAAAAAAACCATTACAGAACACTGAATTTCTCAGTAGTCCTGTCTGCACCCCTGTAATAACTGATGGAGTCTTTTCAGTCATGCATAGCAGATTATTTCTCTTGGTGAATGGACTGTTGTACCACATTATCCCTGCAACTCAATAACGTAATTAGAAGCAAGTGATATGTTGTATACAGTTGGGAAAGCTTATTCAGTGTGCTAATCTTGCTTCAAAATTGAGCTTTTTTCCATTCTGAGGAATGTAATCATGTAAGAAGGGTTTGTTAGTTCAGATCATCTGATTTCATCATATTTGGCCCTTACCTGGATTAAAATGAGAGAATACAGCGAAAGCAGTATTTGTGTAGTTTATAATCAAAACATTTGGGGGTAAAACAAAGATTAAATGAATCACCTTTCTACCAAACAGGTTCACCAATAGAACTGTGCAGTGTGGCTTTAAAACCTTGCAGCGTAGAATATGGTGTAAAGCTAGGGACTAGTTATAATAGTGCTAGATTATACTGAATCCAGCATTAGTTCCTTTCATAGAGGGGTTCTGATATCTTATTGCTGTTGAATTTATTATTTTGGTATCAGATCCAGGAAGACCTCGGTGTCGAAGCTAAAGGAGCCCAGCGAGACTGGCCATGGCTGGAACCTGTACGTGATAAGCACCGTGTCCACACTGCAGCTCTACAGAGAGATGGTACGGTGTAACCCTGATCTGATTTGCCAATTCTACTTAATAGCCACCGCATGTTTATGTAATGCATTGATGGACATCAGGCACTAACGCACAATGTATCATGTTGCTTTCTTGAGCATCAGTGAATGTTTGCACCTGTTAGGTGAAATAGCATATTCAGGGCAGTGTTAAATAAAATAAAAAAATGCAATATTTGATTTCTTTTTTTTTTTGTTTTTTTTTTTTTTTTTACATTTTTCTGCAAGGAGTATGTAAATTTATGAACAAACCTGTACATGGAAATCATGGAAACCTGTATGGGAAAAGAACAGCAGTTTTGCTTTTGAGCATCCATGTTTGAATCATTTTCAAACACACACATTTTTTGGATGCCCAAAAGGATTTGTGTAAGCTGTTTAATTTACGTGTCATTCTCTCACATTTCTGAGAATTCATTGATTTACCAATCCTAATGATTGCTAGATACAGAATACAGATACAATGGATTCTGTGATCTTCTATTGCAGCATTATGCAAAACTACAGCAGCATTAAAGTGGTCAAGTCTTGACTTTATAAGCAATATGTCATGTCAGTCAACACAATGCACATAAGGATCAGGATCAGAAAAAAAATGGTCAAATCTGTAAGGATATCTTTTTGGGCCCGTGTTGGTTCTGATAACGATACTTAATAATGGATTTATACATGTCTACACATTTAATTGTTTTCCTCCGGCAGGTGGAGTATAGTAAGCGATATGAACAGACTAGCCCGGCGTCCAAGAACTGCATTCATCTGCTGAGTGAAGCTCACCTGCTGCTCAGAGCCAGTCTGCTCTGTCCGACTATAGACAGAGCCGAGGTCCAGGAAGCCTTCCAGGAGAGCTGTGCCCAGCTAGGAGACTGCTTCAGCAGGTGGATCAGAGAAAAACTGCTCTTTAACTTAACACTATCATGTAAAGCAGGGCGTTCAACTAAAATTTAGTACAGTCTAGCTTCTTTAAATTCCTTACATACAAAGGGTCTGGATAAGTAACTAACAAGACTGAATGGTTTGATTCAATTCAGTTTTATTTGTATAGCACTTTTTACAATGGACATTGTCTCAAAGCAGCTTTACAGAAACATATAAACACAGCATACAGGTTTTAAGTGTGTGAATTAATCCCTTTTGAGCAAGCTGGTGGCGACTGTGGCGAGGAAAAACTCCCTAAGATTATATGAGGAAGAAATCTTGAGAGGAACCAGCCTCAGAAGGAAACCCTTCCTCATCTGGGTAACAACAGATAAAGTGAAAGTAAAAGAAAGTTCATTATTGTTTTTACATGATGTCTTTGTTGAACTAGTCCACTGTTCACCAAAGAAGGCTTGAGTGTGGTGAATGGTGACAGCAGTTACACTTTTGGTGCTTAACCAGTTATGGCTATGGTAGAAGTGGTTATGTTTTGTTTCACACTGGAATTTTATGTTCCCACTTTGGACTAGCACCACAAATTCTGAACACCTCACATCTGTCATAAACTTGTCTTGACGCAGAGAATAAGCATGCGTCTCTGTCTAGTGGATAATGGACAGGATACATTTATGAAACTTTCTGAAAACTCATTGAGCTGTCTTCCTGTAAATAATTTGTTTTTTTTTTGCGCATGGTAATCAGTTCTGCTACATTTTTTTCCCCAGTGTTTGGTTCCATCCTCTGAAATACTTTGCTTGGTCCACATCCAGACTGTGGTTTCCCATTCGATCCCTGATCTAGATGTAGTTGTGACATGCATATGGCATGCAGTTTAGTTTATCCATCCATATAATCCGTTTGTATCAAGGCCCTTTTTAAACACAGTTTTATGCTTTTCCTGACGTTTCAAATAGAAATGCATTTCACTTTTCAAATTTAAAATAAGCAGGAAAGCATTTTTCAATTTCAGCACATATTAGTACCGTTTTGTAAAATTTTTTATTTTATTTTATTTTTTTAAATAGTACTTCTGTATGATTTGTGTTTCTATTTGCTTTCTAGGCGGGATGAGCGGGATTGTCACTTGGCTCTTCCATACTACAAGATGTCTGGTTTGTCGGTGACTGAGTTAATCCAGAGAAACGTGGCAATATTCAGAGGTCCTGTTCCAAATTATGGGAAAGGCTTCCTCTTCTTCCTTAAGCACTCTCTCTATGAGGAAACCATGGAAGAGCTCAGCGAAGTAAGAAAACTACTTGAACATCCTGTAGTAATTTATTGTAGTCTTTATTGTTATTATATACAATATATTATAGTTTTATTATCTAATTTTTAAAAATAAATATTCTTATTATACACAGTCTGCACATACAGCAGAATCAAAAAATCTTAGTCCACTAGATTGTACAACCTGTGAAATAATATCTGATATCCTTCAGTGTTTGAGAAATATTTGAAGATATTAAAAGATAACCGAGTATATATTATTTGCCTCATTTTCTACAATGTATGTCTCATTAAAATGATAACACAATGGGAACTGTGATTGGCATATAGATTATTAAGTAATGATGTTTATTATATGTAATCTTTTTAGTACTCGTCATTAGTTTTTCATAATGTTGTAATTAAGGATGCATCGATACTGGTATCGGGTATTAGTCTGACACTGTGCTTATTTACTCATGTTTGTACTCATGCTCCAGTACCAACAACTGATACCACATGATAAACTACGCTTGCATGACATATGCTGCTGTGCTAATGAACAGACAACATGACCGTGATTTCAACATATTTCACAGTTAATGATGGCATTCAAATCAAAGCAGACTGCAAACTCTGCTCTGTGAAAGCATCAAGAGGAGGTGCTAGAGCATAGTTGTACAATGCAAGTAACATGATAAAACATCTTCTACACTGCATCAAACAGCAGCTAGGCGAACCTTGTCTATAAACAACCCTAGGTCCTTGATAACAAGGATGGCGCTTTTCCGAAGTGAAATGCGGTTCTGCGTTACAACCTTACCTAGCTAATGCACTTCATTTTCAATCATGCTCTAAAGAATGATCCTGAACATGCACATCCACTTATCAGTATCGATGAGTACAAAAAACATGTACTTGTACTATAATATCGACAAATTCGTTTGTAATACAAACTAGGATTAGAATTATGAAAAGCACATTATGAAATGAAATGTTTATCTCCAGGAAACTGCTAACACCGTGTTGGAGATTTTCAGTAAGGCCGAGCCAGGCCAGCTCCCATATGTAGTGAGCAGCTCATTCATGAAGAACGCCAATCCTGCTTTTGCACTTGCACACCTGGAGCAGCTGGAGCTTGGTGGTGCCCCATCTGTCACAGTCACGCTGTGTAAGGCTGCTCAGGCACTGCGCTTGGGAGACCTGCACTACTACCAACAACAGATGGATCGGCATGCTGAGGTGAGAGTCGATCGTGTATCTGTCACATTGAGGAGGTAAAGACGGATGCAATCGCAGTTTAAAACTTTTATTAACAGACCGGCAGGAAAATCCAAAAAATGAGAGGCAAGTTTAAAATCAATAAACAGCTAATGATCAGGCGAGTGGCTAACACAATAAACAAGGCGAGGCAAAAACATGTGGATCGAGAAACTGGCAGTGAGTCAAAAATTGGAGCAACGAACATGAAAATAAGGCTTGTTAACGTGGTGAGTGTGTGTTTCTTCAGTAATGTGAGTGAGTTAATGAGATAATTATGGGGGGGGGGGGGGGGGGGGGTACGGACCCGTGGGACAGGTGCTAGATCCCCACTCAAGACATTCTTGATCCCAGTCTAATCAAGGAATTCCATGAGAGTCACCCATGACGAACAGGTTCACGGCCATGAGTAAGACCCAGAAAGGGGCTCTGTCAGGTTAACCCAGTCAGTGGACTCCACTTTCTCTCCTGCATCATGGCCAACAAACATGGCCGTCATGGACTCCATGTCCAGTGTTCACAAACACCGTCATCATGATCACGCACAATCGGACTCAATTATCTCATTAATTCACTCACAGTATTTAAGGACTCCATTTCTTAGTGTTTGTGATGATATCAAGCCTTTATTCTCCTCCTAATTACCCCAAGTTTTGATTTTGTGCCAGTTCTCTGTTTTGCTTGTTTTCTCGACTCTGAGTACTGTTCTATGTTTTTTGGATTGTACTGCCCTTTTCTTTAGTAAACACTGCCTTACTGCATTTGCATCTGTCTGAGCCAATTTTACTCGACCGTATCCAGTTAAGGAAGTGCCAACATTAACAAATTTTTTTTTCCATTTTTGTTAAATGTGAAACTCTTGAAATTTTCGCTTTTCTGTTTTTTTGTACAAAGCAGCAGCCAGATCATGCTAATCAAATTCCTCTTTGAATTTGCCAAACTTGTTTACCAATAGAAAAAATAAGGGCAAGGAATTTGCATTTCTGCATTGCTTAAGGGGTCAAATAATCAATAATCAAAACACAAGGTAAAACGTGCCATGCAATATCATTTAATATTTTATTTCAGGATGTATCTCAAACTTTTATAATTATCTTTTTTTATGTATCAAGTGGTTTGTTTTCCTATTTGGACAGACAAGTGATTTTAATGTGTTTGATGATTTCCTTACGCATAAAGCATAAAACCAACGTATTTTTGCACATTATATTATATATTGTTACATTACACTGTATACTATTATAATATGGACATGACTATGGGCAAATGTGTACTTCATAACCTTTTGTATAAAATATAAAGTAAGCTTCTGCACTCAGCAGGTTGCTTGTAGATCTGAACATTTCTGCTGATTGCAGTTAAAAATCAGATCCATCAATACATGCTTTGTCATTTATGGGGTTTTTTTTTCTCTGCCTGCTAAAATTTACCAATTAGAAATTCAGGCACTCCTGCGATAATGTTTAGGGTGTTGGAAATTGGAGATTAACCTATGCATATTTCTTCTACACCAAGTTTAGTCTCTGCACTTGTTGTCTTGGCCAGATGCTGCAGGTGTACGGCTTCATAGAGGAGCCCAAGCTTCTTGTGCACCACAGAGGTAGGTCCGTGGTGCCCACTCAGCTGGCACAGCACCTCCGAGACACCCAGGATGGCCTGCTGGTGGCTGCCATTGTGGCACTTCATGAGAACAGCAAGGTCAAACTGGCGGAGGCTGAACTCTTCTTTCAGGTACAGCAAATTGAAAAAGAAGCAGTGTGTTCTTCAAAAGCACATAACGCATGGATAATGCTTTCTCGTTGTGTTTTTTTTTTTTTTTTTTTTTAAATCTATCATTCTCTGTACCAGGAGCTGTGTAAGGACGCCACAGAGCCTCAGAGCATTCCTCAGCTGCTGGTGGACTTCTGGGAGGCTCTGCTGGTGGCATCATCTCAGGAATCGATAATCCAGGAGCTTTTGTTCCACCTCACCTCTATATACATTGAGCGCATCACATGCAGAGAGCACTCGGGCATTAAAGCACTCAAAACAGCTGAAGACTTGGTGAGTTCAGACCCTAAATTCACACTGACTAGGAGCAAATCCTGCAACACTGCATATACCCAGCAAAAGCAAAGACCTGCTAGGCTTTATGCCTTTTTCATAGGAGCTCTATATTTTAACATAGGACTAGGCTGCTACAAGTTATCACTCAACAATACAGCAAAAATAAAAGAAACAGATGAGGTAGCAATCTGTATATGAATCTGGAATGATTGACAGTTGCATAGATGTTCTGAACTATTTGACATCAGCAATCTTTCTACCGGTGCACTCACTTTGAAGATGAACGGCATCTTTTTACCCAAGTGTCTGGTGGTTACTGTAAAACCTTGTATATATGCACGTTAGTTTCTAACATGTTCATGTATACCTAACTCCTACACACCCCACACAGCCCCTCAGAGGGACTACATGTTATTCCTCTTCAGGGTTGGCAGGTCTGGAACAGTTTGAAATTCTAATCTCCACTGATAATCAAAAACTAAATTTTGTTATAGCTGTAGCCTTGTTTGGTTTATCCTCCAAGAGTGACTTTTTCTTCCCTTCCAGATTAACTCCTGCTCTCACTATGGACCACTGTTTCCATGGTTGAGCATCCTGACTCCTACACAATTCAACATCACACATGACCACCAAGAGGACCTTCAGAAACTGCAGGTCTGTAACTCGGCATGCTTGTGTATTGGTAACATTTGATGAGTAGTGTGTCCTGCATGTGTTTGTTGCAGGGTGCATTCATTTGAATTAAAATTGTGTAAGCTCACATGTCATCTATGGTTTTGTCCATAACATTCTGATTGTTAACTGTTCGCTACGACAATATGCAAAACTTGAGGTCAACTGATTTCACCGATTCCGATAACCAAGTTGAACAGTATCTGCCAATAACCGATTAATCAACCGATTATCGGTTTTTAAAATTGATACTGAATGAAAACATAAAGTAAAATATTTCTGAACTTTATTACTAGAATAAACAGTACTGACTGTACCATGATAATGTACTGTACTTTTTTATTAGATTAAATAAATATTAATATATATCATTGTAAATAAGATATATATACAAACTGAACTAAAAAGTAACACTTTAAATAACAATTAAAAATAGAAACATCCAAAACTTATCAAAAAACACTTCAAATAACACAACAAAATTTGTTAGTGATAGTTTTTTATTTCACCGCTCTCTTACAGTTTAATGACAGAGGACCCTTCTGTGCCACTCCGACAGCGGATGCAACCGGGAAAAATTATAGGAGTGCATTATCACTCAGTCGACATTTTTTTTTTTTTTTTTTTTTTAGCTAAAGCAGTTATAATATGCAAAATGGGAAAGTGAGTTCAACCAAGCAGAATAGGTGCAGGATGTGAAGGAAGCATTGCCCCCTGGTATAATTATGTGTTAACCTTATATTGATCTTTAACTGTGAATTTACAATATTCTGTCTTGTGAACCGCCAAAAGAAAAGAGGACTGTCAGATCATTTGGCTGAATTGCCAAGTTTGCAAACATTTGTGACATTTTGACCCTAAAGAACAGGTTTTTTTTAATAAACGACGGCGTATTGGAGATGAGCGCTATATCTAAACATAAACGTGGCTGTAGATTACACTAATCTGCTGTTTGGAAGGTGAATGAATTCACTCTTAAGCAGATGTTTCCATGGAAGCACTTTGATTAAATTATACTGCAAGAATAATATACTCTAAATGTAACTGCATAATCCTATGTTAAAAAAATGTATGTGAGTTGGCTCTCAACATTCATCCAAAAAACTCACTAACTGACTAGTCATTTTAAAGACACATTGAGGAATCAGTGCTATAATCAGTGTATAAACTGAACTCATTGGGTTGTTCTGTATATTGCATGTTGAAGTCTCTGCTGTGTGGCCCAACACTGGATGTGTCCTCCATTGTACCTCTGCTAGAACAGCTACCTGATGCGGATAACGCCGGCCTTAGCGTGCACATGCTCTGTACCACCAGACTGTGTCAGCATGAGAGCGCCATCGAGAAGCTACTGGACTGCTGCCCTCAAGCCATCATCTCCTACGCCAACCACGAATTACATGGCAGCAAAATGGTACACAGCCACATAATTGGGAAATTATTGTAAGAGTAAAAAAAAAAACAGTATTAACGTGTGCCTATTATTATTTCCAGATATTACCTTTCATGTATTGTGTTCTAGAGCTGTTTGTGAATGTAAAAAGTCTACAAAGTTTCAAAAACCAAAGCGCACAATAAAAGAAGGAAGTGATTCTGAACAGCTGAAACTAGTCGTTAGTAATTCCAGACTTACTTCCTGTACTAACCTACATAGGTTTTTAACAAAAAAAAGCCACGTCTCTGGTCTTGATTGGCTGCTCTCAAACAGAGGTAGCTGAAACTCGTTAATGTAGTGGGTGTTTCCTTTTTGAAACATGCTGAAAGTGGTAGACCAATTACAACAGCCTGGGAAATCTGACCAATCAGTGCACAGTATTCTCTCTGAAAGGAGGAGTTTATAGTGAATACTTTACAACAGGTAATTTAAAGAATTTAAAAAAGGTTATGCTGCAGTTTAAATTATGAGCACTTTAAAGAGTTTTTTGATCTTGGATGCATGTAAATCTAGTTTGAGACCTCTAAAACAAAATTAGGCACATTTCAAAACCATAATAGGTGCACTTTAATTTCAGGCATAAATGGTAGAATTTTATTGGCCGTGGGATCTGCTAGAGTTTACTTTTAATCTAAAGCAATTCACCTTTTTCCTTATCTCATACTGTTGCCCTGTACAGGCTCTGTGGTGGCAGAAGCTGTTTCCTGAGCTTTGTGAGAGGACACGGCTTTCTTCAGGAGATGAAAGTGTTCTAATCACCGCTCTCAAAGGTAGCCATTGGCTGTATTTCATATGAATATACTAGAACACTAGAACTATTCATCCTGCCTTCGGGTACATTTTTATTGGTTTTTTGATTTGTTTTTTTACCATATGATTAATTAGAAAATTTGCATATTCAAATATTTTTATCAGGGGAGGCGCCAATTGCGTGTCTCCCATTTATTTTCAGTAAGCGGCAGACCGCTAAAGCGCTGTGAGTGGAGCAGCAGGTGGTGCAGCAAGGGAGCTCAAGCCTGAGCCTTCCACATTCTTGTCCATATCCAAGTTGAAAAGTAATCGTCTTGGATATCAGCTTTTCTGCTTCTCTCATAAACATTTTTTACAGAAGCAGAAAAGGAGCATATGATGTGCATAATATTAGATAATAATCAGATAATTATTAAATCACCATCACTGTTGAAACAAAGCTAACTAACAGTCACTGAGCCTGACTTCACTGCTGTTAAATCGAAGGAAAAGAGTAACAAATACAGATCAGGTCTAATATGTATGTAAAATTGTGATAAGTGAATATGGAAACAGCTTTGTGTGTTGATAAAGCACTCATATGGCTGTTAAAACAGTTGGATTCATGGCTCTAGTCACTTTTTGGACTGACGGATGTATTTAAAGTAAGTCTATTGAAATGGATATGTGTTTTAATCTCTACTTGGGCCCCTTGTCTGATATTGTGTTTGTGAACAAAAGCAAAAGGCTTTTGAGTGGGGGAAAAGAAAAATCTGTCTGTTTTAAGTTGCTTCATACTATTGTGGGTTTTTTTTGTTTGTTTGTTTTTTGTTTTTTTTACTTATGACTGTTGGCGTGCTGTTGTTCTTGGTTCCACAAATGTTATAAATAATCCAGTATTTGTTAACAGAAAATAAGATCATGTAGGGCGGCTGTGGCTCAGTCGGTAGAGTGGGTTGTCCACTAATCCACTAATTGTGGGGTTGGTGGTTCGAATCCCGGCCCGGGTGATCCCATGCCGAAGTGTCCTTGGGCAAGACACTAAACCCTAAGTTGCCCCCGATGGCAGAGCTAGCACCTTGCATGGCAGCTCTGCTACCATTGGTGTGTGTGTGAATGGGTGAATGAGACACAGTGTAAAGTGCTTTGGATAAAAGCGCTATATAAGTGCGCCATTTGCCATTTATGTACAGCAGATGAAATAGAAGTAGTAGAAATGCACCCTTATTTTTATGGAGAGGAGAGGGAGGACTCGGCCCTGCTACCCAGGCCAACTCTGGTTATTTTTGACATACAGGTTATGACAGAATCTGGCCTAACGTACCTCACCCTACTGATTCAGTTACACATTCACATGCTGATACAGGTTAGTTTGGCTAGCACTTTTGATTGAATCATATCAAGGAAATGTGACGTTTCTTTGTTGATGATCTGTTTGTAACAGAGACTCTGGTGGTGGTATCCATGGAGCTGAACCCATTAGAATTTTTGGACTTGTTACCAGATGATGGTACTGCACACTTCTTCCTACCTCATCTTCTGAAATGCAGCCAGAGACATCTCCTTACATGAACTGCAGGACATTGTACAAACTAGGACTGGAACGGTAGATCATCATATATGCTAACACATGGGAATAATATTCTTGAATTTCCCCCTGGGGGATCAATAAAGTAAGTATCTATCTATCTGTCTATCTGTCTGTCTATCTGTCTATCTATCTATCTATCTGTCTGTCTGTCTGTCTGTCTGTCTGTCTGTCGTGTGGATCTTACAGTACAATGTGTGCTTAATTATATAACAATGTTAACCAAGTAACTATTTTATATCTTTATCACAATATACTTTCATGTAGGTATATGCTATACCCCTAATAGCAAAACACTAAAGATAATGTTTATTGAAGTCTTCTGTGTAGAATATGAATTCAGGATCAACACAACCTGGTTGTGTTACGGGTTTTGCACAAACTTGCTGGTGTTAGGAAATCAAGTTCAATAAGTAATTTCACTGGATGTTATAAGCTGGTTTTAACTGGATATGACCAAGAGAACATATTGAATTTCTGGACTATACTACATTTCAAGGGTATAGTAAATATGTAATATCTGTGCGGTCATATGATATGCCTCATAACTGGTTTAGTTTAGTTCCCATTTTCCCATTTAGTTCCTGGCTTGGTATATATATATATATATATATATATATATATATATATATATGTGTGAGTTTTAACACAGAATTTACAAAAAAAACCCATGCTTTCAATATTAACAGACAATCTACAGTACATAGTCTGAATATACCGTTTTAGAATTATGACCTAGATAGTGAATTTTTGATTTATGGGTTTCTCCATATTTCTGAAAGTAACTATGGAGGCACATATCCTTTTCAAGGACTCAATTTTAAAGGAAGATGACACGATGGAGAAAATAAAGCGAATCTTCCAGGTGTAGTAACTATTTAATTTTTTTTTTAGCTTGATCTGATTAACATAATGCCTTCAGTTGTTTTAATGTAAGCCTAGTCATGTTGTGTTGTTTTTTAGCCCATTGGGAAAAAAATTGTATGCGTCCATATATACATTCGGAAATACAAGGAAACTGAATATCATGTAAAAGGTTTAAAAAAGTAAATTTCCATCTGTGATGGATCAGCTGAATTTCCGGGTTCTAACAGATTAACTTTCAAAATATTGATCTAAAATTCATAATTTGGGCATTCCAGCATCTAAATTGTCCACTGAAATAGAACATTTAAGTTTTTTTTTTGTAAATTTGTATCCAATGCAAGACATTTGAGGTTTAACACAGCTGCCTCAACTCATGAATCACTCAATTACCAATTCAACATTACAATCATGTGAGCTCAAGCAGGAGCAACATTGTATTTGATACTGCTCACATTGAGAACCCTAGCTTTAGGGTTTTGTTGGTTTATTTGTTTGTTTACTTTATTAATCTATGATCTATGCAGGTTTAAGTACTACTGATTCCTCAGCAAGAAATGACAAGTAGTACATACCTTGATGTTTATTACATGCTGTTTCCTGTCTTATGACACATAAATATTTTGCACTTTTTTACACTTATCTGTATTTTATGTATGGTGTGCTGATCTTTAAAATGCATTTGTTTTGACTTATTTAATTTTATGCTGTTTCTTATTAAATTATACGAAATGTCACAATGTGTCAGGTGTATTATATAGTTCAGTCTAAATTAAGCCATTGCAAATGAAGCCAAAGCATTTTATTTATGTATAACTTCTGTTTCTGTTATTCACCCTTTTTTTAAATAATTTTTTATTATCCATCCATCCATCCATCCTGAACCACTTATCTGTAATCGGGTCATGGGGGTAGCAGCTCCAGCTAGGGTCCCCAAACTTCCCTTTCCCGAGTCACATTAACCAGCTCTGACTGGGGGATCCCGAGGTGCTCCCAGGCCAGTGTGGAAATATAGTCTTTCCACCTAGTCCTGGGTCTTCCCCGAGGTCTCCTCCCAGCTGGATGTGCCTGGAACACGTCCTTAGGGAGACGCCCAGGTGGCATCCTTACCAAGTGCCCGAACCACCTCAACTGGCTCCTTTTAACGCAAAGGAGCAGCGGCTCTACTCTGAGTTCCTCTTGGATAGCCGAGCTTCTCACCCTATCTCTAAGGGAGAGGCCAGCCACCCTCCTGAGAAAACCCATTTCGGCCGCTTGTACCCGCGATCTTGTTCTTTCGGTCACTACCCAACCTTCATGACCATAGGTGAGGGTAGGTACGAAAATTGCCCGGTAGATCGAGAGTTTTGCCTTCCGGCTCAGCTCTCTTTTCGTCACAATGGTGCGGTAAAGCGATTGCAATACCGCTCCCTCTGCTCCGATTCTCCGGCCTATCTCCTGCTCCAATATCCCCTCACTCGTGAACAAGACCCCTAGGTACTTGAACTCCTCCACTTTGGTTATGTTCTCATTCCCTACCCGGAGTAGGCACTCCATCGGTTTCCTACTGAGAACCATGGCCTCAGATTTAGAGGTGCTAATCCTCATCCCAGCCGCTTCACACTCGGCTGCGAACCGATCCAATGAGTGCTGGAGGTCACGGACCGATGATGCCATCAGGACCACATCATCTGCAAAAAGCAGCAATGAGATCTTCAGGTCACCAAACTGCAACCCCTCCCCACCATGTCTACGCCTCGATATCCTGTCCATGAATATCACAAACAGGATTGGTGTCTAAGCGCAACCCTGGTGAAGACCAACTCCCACCTGGAACAAATCCTACCTTTTGCCGAGCATCCGCTCACTGCTCTCGCTTTGGGCATACATTGGATAGCCCTAAGTAGGGAACCCCCTCACCCCATACTCCCTCAGCACCTCCCACAGTAGACCCCTGGGGACCCGGTCATACGCCTTCTCCAGATCCACAAAACACATGTAGACTGGATGGGCATACTCCCAGGCCCCCTCCAAGATCCTTGCGAGAGTAAAGAGTTGGTCCTTTGTTCCACGACCAGGACGGAACCCGCATTGTTCCTCCTCAATCTGAGATTCGACTATCGGCTGAACCCTCCGTTCCAGCACCTTGGAGTAGACTTTACCAGGGAGGCTGAGAAGTGTGATAACCCTATAATTGGCGCACAGTCTCTGGTCCCCCTTTTTAAACAGGGGAACCACCACCCTGGTCTGCCACTCCTTGGGCACTGTCCCCGACTTCCAAGCAATGTTTAAGAGGCGTGTCATCAAAGACATCCCCTCCACACCCAGAGCTTTCAGCATTTCTGGACGGATCTCATCAATCCCCGGGGCTTTGCCACTGTGTAGTTGTTTGACTACCTCAGTGACCTCCACCATGGAAATTGATGATGCTCCCCCATTATCCTCCACCTCTGCCTCTACCATAGAGGGCGTGTTAGTCAGATTCAGGAGTTCCTCAAAGTGTTCCTTCCACCGTGCAATTACTTCCTCAGTTGAGGTCAACAGCATCCCATCCTTACTGTACAGCTTGGATAGTTCCCCGTTTCCCCTTCCTGAGGTGGCGGATGGTTTTCCAGAAAAACCTTGGTGCCGACCAAAAGTCCTTCTCCATGTCCTCTCCGAACTTCTGCCGTGAAAGAGGCAAAGCAGTGGGTGTGGGAGAAGCTGCAGCCCTTTTGGCCTGTCGGTACCTTGCAACTGCCTCCGGAGTCCTCCTGGATAACACATCCCGGAAGGCCTCCTTTTTCAGTCTTTCCCAGTCCAACGGTGTCCACCATGGTGTTCAAGGGTTACCACCCCTTGAGGCACCCAAGACCTTGAGACCACAGCTCTCTGCTGCAGCTTCAGCAATGGAGCCTTTGAACAGCCGGAGGTGTGAGTTGAAGATCTCACGGACAGGGGCCTCATCCAGACGTTCCCAGTTCACCCGCACTACCCGTTTGGGCTTTCCATGTCTGTCCAGAGTCTTCCCCCACCCCTTGATCCAACTCACCACCAGATGGTGATCAGTTGACAGCTCCGCCCCTCTCTTCACCCGAGTGTCCAGAACATGTGGCCTCAGATCAGATGATACGATTACAAAATCGACCTTCGGCCTAGGGTGCTCTGGTACCACGTACACTGATGAGACTCCTTATGTTCGAACATGGTATTCATTATAGACAGTCCATGACTAGCACAGAAGTCCAATAATAAATGCTCGCTCAGGTTTAGATCAGGGAGGCCGTTCCTCCCAATCACGCCTCTCCAGTTATCTCCATCATTGCCCACATGCGCATTGAAGTCCCCCAGCAGACATATGAAGTCCCCTTCTGGTGCCCCATACAGGACTCTATTCAGGGTCTTCAAGAAGGCCGAGTTCTCTGAACTGGTGTTCGGTGCATATGCACAGACAACAGTCAGAGTCCGTCCTCTATTTTTTATTAATACTTTTTAAAATACCTTTCTACAACACAAATTCACTTTTAAAACAATGAAATGGATAGGACAGGTGCTGTATTTTTCTAAATGACCATGTACAGTAGAAATCCACAATATACACTTTTGTACAATTGCCATAAAGATTTATTCATAATGTATGAATAATGTTTTTGAATTGCAGTAGTTATTGGATCAGAAAAATTATCATGTGTTGAAGTTCTTCAGCTCTAGCCTATTTGCGTTCTGCAAATAAAAAATATTTAACGTTTAGTTTTATATTATTAAACATGTTAAGGTTGTATTAATTAAGAGATAATCCATTCATCTCCTATACTGCTTATCCTTCCTTCAGGGTCACGGGGAAACCTGGTGCCTATCCCAGGCAGCATCACCCTGTGCATGCCCAGGAATACCCTGGCCACTATGCGCCGTAAAAAAACATTTAGGTCATTCTTTGTTTACACCACTCTCTTGGACATACCTTTCACTGTGTATGTGGTCTCCATGCCAGACAGCACATGGTCCGCGACATGGCAGTGCAGGAGCCAGGTGCCCGGGTACTGAGGGCGCATTTTCACTGTCTGGAACGTGCCGGGGAATAAGTCGAACACATCATTGCGATGGACGCCACTTGTCTTGGGTTAGAGCGAGACATTCATTATACAAGTTGGTTAGAATAATTCTACAGATAGATGTGTTATGAGTACGAAATGGGTTTGAATATGCAGCAAATGGGTTTTGTGCATGGAAGTTCTTTACCTTGTACTCAAAGCTGTGGCCATGGAAATGTGCTGTGTGTAGGTCTATTTCATTTCCCATTCCCATCAGGTACCAATACACCTTTTCTCCCACATTCATATTCAGCCCATGAAGGTTGCCATAGACCAGGCCATTTATACCTACAATGCATAAACAGTAGCTGGTCATTGTTTTACTATTGTTATTAAAGTTTTTAGAACTAGCTATTGTAACCGTCTCATTCTGTATTCACTAGCACTGTGGTATAAGCAATATTATATTCTCTACTGCTCTGGCATTGTTTATAATAGAAGTAAGATTGTTCTGTACTCACTATGCATTTTGTTACTTTCAATAAACTCTGCATCCTCCTGTAAATTATTGGGAGGATTTTTCACATATGTTTTTATGTTGTCCTCTAGATACCAGGACTTATTCTCATCAAACACCATGAACAGCAATGCAAACTCTTCAATCTCTTTCTTTAGCCCAAACGTCCTCAGAAAACTCTTCCGACAGATTATCAGCGGCCCAATCAGTCCACTGTACAAATCCTGTAAAAAAAAAAGAAACATTTTAAATCCTGTAGAGTTACATATCCCAGCATAACGGTCAGCAAAGAGAACATCACTTTGTGTCTTATTTTAGTCCAAAGTTATTAATTAGTATATGCCCTTGATTGGTTTTAAATTGGTGCTTCACATTCTGATATCAAAGACCTACCTTGTTAACATCTATAGTTGAATAGTAAGATCCAACATTGCATTCCTCTTGTTCAGATGTTGGGCCAGCAGACTTAGGAATATACCAGGTGTATGTCTGTGTTTGACCTTGACAAAATAGTATGCATTTATATATTAAGCTTTTATATCCAGGTCCAGAACATGCATCGGACATTACAGGACCCAAAGTTTCCCAAACAAGTAACAAATGTTATTAAATATGTAATTATGTAATCCTATAATATTTTAAACCATACCACTTTGCAAAACCCAGCAAAACATCTCCGTACCTGGTTGGGTTGGTGTGACTTGAGGACTTTCTGTCTTTACTCCATGTGCATGTATCGAGTATGGCCTCTTGGCCAAGTTCTTGAAAACCACCTTTACTTTCTCTCCCACATTTCCATGAATTATAGGACCTGCGAGGTTCAATTTATACACATAGTATATGACTGTTTTCTCAGCTCACTATAACACCACGATTATAAGTTGTTTCACTGTAACACTAAATATTTACCCAAAATTCCTAAGTGTTCCACATCAGCAGACCTATCCTTTGGCTTAGTGAAGGTGTCATCAATATACTCTCTGTATAGGACCTTCTTGTATTTGGAACCAATAAATTTGCCTCCTTTATTAAGAAATATGTTACCTGGGCTGTGGAGAAACAATATAAGATCACAGGTATGTAGTAGGTGTTGCATAACTACACCTTTTTACTAGTTGACCAGTAATTAAAAAAAAAAAAAAACATTTGTCTTTTCCATAGTTAAAGCAAAAATTTGTTTAAGGATGTCGCTATTTTCAGGCTGTTTAATATTTATAGCAAAGGATGTACTGACTGCATTTCAATTAACATCCATACACAGGCTACAAATTACATTTCGAATGTTAATGTTTTTATGATGCATCCTTAACAAGGAAAGTAAATCATTTGTATCAACACGTGCAAAATGATAAATCTATGTATCCTATTATACTACAAAAGGATGTATCAATTCTCTGGACAAGCTAGGGGTTCGGTGAAATCCAAGCTGAAGCTGAGTGCTTGCAGCACAGAAGCTCCTTATTGCTTAGTGATGGATAGAGGATGCAATGTGTTGAGCTGGCATGACCCCACTGATCTGACTCTGAAATAGATTAATGGGTTTGGATAGTAATTTGCAACCTGCGGCTCAGAAGATGCTCTTTTGGAGGAATTCCTTCTGGAGTGAGCAGAAGTTGGATTTATAGCCCTGCACACACCTCTACACTCGTTGGACCCCCACACCCACCCCCACCCCACTCCACCGATGTTTATACCATGGTCACACCCTTGCGCTAGCTGCCGAAACACAGGGCAAGCTGCTAGACCTTTGCCAGGTAAAGTTATTTTCCAGATTCCTTATTATTTGTTTAATCAATAAATGCTTGAGATTTTCTAATTATTCTTATTACCACTCTTATTACCATTCTTATTGTTGCAGCTGCTATGTCGAATTAGTAATGATTAATTCAGTAATTTCAATCAACCAATACTTACCAGCTGGCAAAAATGATCTACTAGCTTAACCAGCTCAGCCTGTGATTTGATAACTTTTCAAATTAAGCTGGATTTTTCAGCGTAGACGATTACAAGCCCATAGGTTTTGCATATCATAGGTTCTCATTAGAAAAGCAGCCATGTAAGAACTGGCTCCTAAGCAATTTATGAACTATCTCAGCTACTCCTAATTTAGCCATGGCAAAGTTTTTATAATTGTTAAATCAGTATCTGTCTTTAGTATTAACCTGATTCTAAGTATGCTCTCAAACAGGAGCTGTTAACCATCTGTGTGTTCTATTAAATACTCAAACTTAACTGTAATATATTACCTATCTTTAAAGCCATGAAACATTCTCTCCTCCCAGGTGCGGCTGGGAGAATAATCCCAGTCCACCTCTACAGCAGCGATGTAATATTTCTTCTGATGGATCATGATCTCTGACTGCCTGCTAAAGATACTGCACTTTGACACGGTGTAGTTTACTCTCATACCTTCATGGTTATCATCAGCACTTATACAGGTCACCTCAAATTGTCCTGTAGTGACGAGAGATACAGAAAAATATTTATTATTAGATTTCAGCAACCGGAAACTACAGTTAAACATTAGTTTTAAAATATTATCACTAGTAGTGAATAAGATATAAGGATATAATGAATAAGAAACAACAGGGGCATGCTGTTATAGAAAAATAATCAACAAAGGGCTAGTATGATGTCTATTACCATCCCGAATTTTTTTCCAATAATAGTCGATTTTGAAGGCTTTTGTTTCGCATATACCACAGCAATTTGAAAATGATTACTAATTTTCATTTATTAATTAATTTAACGTTTTTACACTTAATGCTTTTACATTTAAACTTGTGTAAGGGCCACAAGACAAATTTGTTTTCATGTTATAGTACCTATATACAGCTGTTACTTCACCAATCTCTATTTTTTCATCTGTCTAGAAGTTATTAAAACATAGCTAGTCAGGATACTGATAAACTGCAAAAAATTTACTGACCATTGAATGCACTGACATTAGAGACTCCTTCCACAAATTTTAAATAAACTGCTGTTTGCTGATAGTTTCACCAAACCAAAGATTCTAATTTATTATTTGTTAAATGACCACATGTTTTTTAAACAATTTTTATGCGTTATTAAGCTTATATTATGTCAATGAGCCGTTACTATAAATCTGTTAAGGTATTCGAATTAGTACATTCATTTAAAGGTGTGGTTTGTATAGCTACCATCACTATCATCAGAATAATGTTATAGAAAATTAAGCTGACCAATCAGATTTGAGAATTGAACAGCGCTGTGGTATAACAACATTTAATGGCTCCAGCAAAAAAAAAAAAACTGATGCTCTATTTAAGGAAAGCAGAATGAAAGAGAATGAGCACCCATGCTATCTGGCTCCATGATGACTGTATGTGAGACATGAGGAAATACGCTGATGGTGTCTCTCCTTGTTCCTCTGTAGAGGAATCTGTTGCCATGGAAGTAAAGTCCATGAATGTCCCCCTCTGATCCCAAACCCGAAAGATGCCAGGAAACCTTGTCGCCTTTGCACATAGTCAGGCCTTGGAGATTTCCATACATGTATCCGTTGATTGCTACAGATACAATAAATATACTGTAGAAGATTTTGACCTTTTTCGCAACCTATATCAGGTAATTCATTCAACATTTTTAAGGTCTTACAATGCATCTTATTAGACAACTGAAAATCTTCATCATCTTTCTTCACAGACTTGGGTTGTTTTGTGAATCTGTTAATGTTATCGTCTAAATACCAGCTCAGGTTCTCATCAAAAGCCGTAGCAAGCAGGTGGAATTCTTTCTTCACATTTTTCTGCAGTGTGACCAGTGAGAAATGGTTAAAAGTCCACATGGAAACAAGCACATATGTAACTCTTTTGATCAGACAACCAGTACTTTGTACTTACTTGTTTGCCTGCTTTGAGGGTTTTTGGTTTACAGATTAGGAGAGGTCCAACCAGGCCAGAGTTGGTATCTTGGATTGGGTCCACAGCAGAGTAGTACAAGTATGTGATACAGTCAGGATCGTTTTTAGTTGGACCTCCATTCTTAGGCACCACCCACTCATAATTAAAGGTTGTACCCGGGTGGACCGAGGCAGCAGGAAGAGGTTCAACAATTCCTAAAAATACACACACACACACACACACACACACACACAAATCAAATAAAAATGTGTTAAATGTAGATATACACTCACCATCTACTGGTATCATGAAGATACCAGTCAAGAGCTTCATTTAATGTTCATATTAAACATCAGAATTGGGAATGAGTATGATCTCTATCACTTTGATCATGGCATGGTTAATGTTTCCAGAAGGCCTGGTTTGAGTATTTTAGAAATTGCTGATCTCCTGTAACCTGTAACCTAGCTTCAATGACAAATCATAAGATAACCTCTGGTGCACGTATTCGAGTTTTGTTTTTTCAGTCCCTTATAGAGTACATGAACTTACTTGCTTCTTTCTTGAGTTCCCTAAGCTTTTGCGCAGTGTATGATTCTGCAAAAGTAAAACAGAAAAAAATGCAAAGTTACAGCAACAGTGGTTTGATTTAACTTTGTGCAATTAGGATGGTTTTGATTAGTCATTTTTTCAGAACCTTCTAGAACGTTTTGGTAAAGTGTGCCGTCCATTTCAACATTATACTGTACTCCATGAGGCTGAATGCTGTAAGGTCGGCTTGCTTTATTCTTAAAAGTGACCTTAATGGTGTCCTCCTCCTCTGCCCTGATGACTGGACCTAAGAGAGAAATTATGGAGCTTTACATTTATTCAAAAATACTCTCTTACATTGGTCACAAATTAAGCCTTAAGCCATTGCATAAAAATGAGAATAGGTTTTCCTTTTTATCACAGAAATTGTTTCAGATGTGAGGTGCTCTGATGTAATGGATCTGCTATACACTAATGTTGCTAAATAATAATGAAAATCTATGCTAAAAACAGGCTTGGGGAGTAACAGAATACATGTAACGGCGTTACATAATCAGGATACAAAAAATGGTAACTGTAATCCATTACAGTTACGTCAAAAAAACAAAGTAATCAGATTACAGATACATTTGGTGAAATATGGGAATGCTACCAGGATTACATATTTTTTTCAGAAATAAATCTTTTACCATTACACAATATAGACAGCTGCATGATTATAGTTCTGGTTTTCTCTTGCTAATTGTGAGCAAAAAAATTATTTATTTTATTAAAACAAATCCAAACACTGAGCATGTTTTTAAACTCTAAAATAAGCTCTAAATAAAAGTATTTTAGACATATTGCTTTTATTTTAACTTGAAGAATTCCAAAAATAATCAGATTACATTACTTTCATATTGTGATGCTTGGATTACATTGCTGATTAAATTTTTTATGAAGTAATTTGTAACTGTAATGGAAGACATTTTTAAAGTAACCCTCCCAACCCTGGCTAACAAGTAATAAACATCTATGCTGATCAGTAATAGTAATCTATGCTAACAAGTAATAAAGGTCGATGCTAATGTGTCAGGGAAATCTATGCTAACATGTAATGGAATCTGCCAGAGTACAGATATCCCTTACTTGTTAGATACATTAGCCCTAGTTCAAAACTAAAGAAGTGAACACCAGACTCTAAACTATTTAAAATTCCTGTTGTAGCATGCAACCAACTGTGTTTAGTTTATGCTCACAAGCAATAAAAGACTAGTATTTAAAAATCTATGCTAACGGTAATGTAGGTCAAAGCTTAAAAGTAATGAAACACTGCTAAAAGTAATGGAAAGACAAGGCTAACAGGTAGTTAATCAGTTAAATATGCAGACAAGTTAGATATGCAGACACCAGACTGTGAACATTGTGTTTTTTTTGCCCAACCTATTTACAATTCCTGTTGTAGCGTATATAGTGTAGTGTATATAGTGAGTAGGGAATACCCAGAATGCCAAGGTGTTCCTCTTCAGGTGTTCTCTCTTTGGGCTTGGTAAAATTGGCATCTGTGTATTCTACATACCGGACCTTCTTGTATTTCCCTCCAATGCGATCGTTACGGTTATTAAAGAATATGCCAGCCGTACTGTGAAAAGTGTAGAAAATTTTGTCTGAGCTTGAAGGACTGTTCTGATCTTGTTTTTGAGAGGTGAGAGGATTTAGTATTAGGTAGCTTTACCTGTCATCCTGTAGCTTAATGCCAGTGTATTGGTTGATCTGTGTAGGTCCATAGTCCCAGATAACCTCCTCAGCAGCAATGTAGTACTGTCTGACTTCACCGAATGGTCTGGGCTTATGCACAGCCGGAAAACATCTCTCGATCTTAAAAAATGCCTGCATGCCCGCTAAAACAAGCAAAAATTGCATCAAACTATGTGCTAATGTAGAGCATACAGTAATTTTAGAAGTGTTTTTAAAAATATATATTTGTAGAAATGTCAAAAAATGCTTAGTCTATATCAGCAGTAATGCACTAGGTGCTTGTATATGTAACAGGGCTTCCATAATTCTGAATAATACATACTCCCAGGAAACATGCTTTCATATCATACCCTCTAGGTGATCATTAACCTGGCAGCTCAATAGCCACTGTCCAGGTTTATCCGCCTCCATTTCTACACTGACAAACGTAGCTGGGAAGAGGCTAATGGTGTCTGTGCGGTGCTGCTTGTTCTTTAAGATCTGACCATGGAAGAACGCAGAGTGGATGTCTACTTCGTTGCCAATCCCAAACAGGTGCCATTGAATATTTTTGCCCATGCACATGCTCAGGTCTGGCAAGTTGCCAAAGACATAACCGTTAATAGCTGAAAAACAATGGTGAATTGTAAGTGGTGAAATCATTAAGCCTTGCCATTTCTCAAGAAAATCATTCCGTAAGGGACATGTGGTAACTTTGACATTTTTACAAACTTCTGCTCACCGTGCATTTTATTGCTCTCCTGAAAGTCCTCATCATCCTTGTCGACTTTGGATGGTGTTTTGCAGTACTTCTTGATGTTGTCATCCAGGTACCAACTGAGGTTTTCATCAGAGACAGTGAACATGAGGGTGTATAGGTAGTCACTTGATTTGTCACCATGTATGTCCAGAGTACCTGAAAAATTGCACACCAGTTAATGCACAAATAAGCAATTTGAATGCCATTTATTTACTAAATCCATACTGATCTATTACACTAAATGTTAGAATGAATGTTTATAGATTATATTTAGGCATCCACTATGAAATCTTCCATAATATTTTCCAAAACAGTGACTAAGACCTTTAAAAGGAATATGCATACAGTAGCCCTCTATTATACTCTACATTGTAAACATTTTCTGTAATTTCTGTAAAAAAAAAATTATATATATATATATACAGTGCCTTGCGAAAGTATTCGGCCCCCTTGAACTGTTCGACCTTTTGCCACGTTTCAGGCCTCAAACATAAAGATATAAAACTGTCATTTTTTGTGAAGAATCAACAACAGGTGGGACACAATCATGAAGTGGAACCAAATTTATTGGATATTTCAAACTTTTTCAACAAATAAAAAACTGAAAAATTGGGCGAGCAAAATTATTCAGCCCCCTTAAGTTAATACCTTGTAGCACCACCTTTTGCTGCGATTACAGCTGTAAGTCGCTTGGGGTATGTCTCTATCAGATTTGCACATCGAGAGACTGAAATTTTTGCCCATTCC
>JAFFST010054296.1:236040-254933 GCA_022414735.1 Noturus placidus
GACGGAGATTTGTCTTCCAACAAGACAATGATCCAAAACATAAAGCAAAATCCCACCTGTTGTTGATTCTTCACAAAAAATTACAGTTTTATATCTTTATGTTTGAGGCCTGAAACGTGGCAAAAGGTCGAACAGTTCAAGGGGGCCGAATACTTTCGCAAGGCACGTATATATATATATATATATATATATATATTACCTGTAAGATGTTCCTTTCTACCAACCCACCTAATATTCAGATATAAGCAGAATAAAGGCCTACAAATCGAATAAATGTGAAAATTAAGTGAGCTAGTATTCTAGAGCTAGTAAATCTTCCACATAAGATTCGGATTAGGAGCATCTGTTGAAACAATGTACTAAAGTCTCATCAGCCTGAGAAGTTTTCTCAACCTTAAGTGAGAAACTTACCAGCCTGATGATATGACACGAACACACGTGGGGCATCGAGTGCACGCTGAGGATTCATGCCAAATTCTACCATGTTGAGCAATACCTGCAGAAGGAAAATTTTTACTATTTTATCTTTAAATAATTTACAGTCATATAAGTCATTGAACCATTTCTGCCTGCAATGACGTTGTCCAGCTGCCCAACTATAATGGACTGACAACTCATCCTTAATTTCTTTTTTTCATTGTACCATCAAGTGACATTAATCTGACACTGCTCTCATAGCACTGACGTCAAGATTGTTTTGGTAAACTATGACTAGGTTTTACATCCACATGACACAAACTCAAAAAAAAAATCCTCGAAAGCAGGCTTAGATATTACTAGGTAATGGAGACTATAGACAGTACATAAATAGGCGTGTCTTTAATTAAGGATGTCTTTAATTGGAAGGAACTGGAAGTTCCTCAACCTCAGCTACATCAATCAGGTTAATAATTGGTCTCAACTGGAGATGTGCATGGATGTGCATTGTCTTTCATATCCCACTCACACAGTAATTTTTTAATAAATTTAGTTGGTTCTATTTCCCAAAATATAAAGTTATATAAACCAATATTAACTAATATCCTAACTGAAACCACTGTGACCCTGACCAGGCAGACATTGAGGACGAATGAATGACAAAAAAGAACAAAAGGACTGTGTATATATGTTGCATAATGCATGCTGTATACAGTACATAGGACATTTTGGACAAAAAGTTCTTCATCAGCTGTTTAAGCAATGTTCTTTTATTTTGTATGGACTTTGTAAAACTTTGTATGGTTTTTAAAGCATAATTATAATTACAAATAGCAACAAAACACGTTTATTGACAGTTTGTTTAATTGAATGTGGTATTTCATAAACTTGCAGTCCTGTACTTTACTATTTACTTGTATTTACTATATTTACAGCATTTAGCTAGAGTGCTCCAGAGCAACTTACAAGTACTTTGTAGTCTCCATCAAAAACAGTCTCATGGTAGTACAAATAGGCCAGAGTGTGCGGAATACCATGCAGCTATTACTCTTATGGTATTACATAAGAAAAGCCTTTGTCTTTTTATATTTGTTGATATAATTGACCATTTATTATTTACAACCTCGGAATTTAACTAATAATAATAATAATAATAACAACAACAACAATAATGAAGACATTAACACTATGAGAATGATGTATATGTAATTATGCTAGCCAGGAGGTTTTCCTTAAAATTCCCAAATATACTAAGCTCCTCATTGTTTCTTCTAAATGAACTTTGAGCAAGAACTACTTGGTAAAAAAAATTTCTACAAATATTTTTTTTTAATTCAAGTTAATTTGCCTTAGAATTTCAACCATAAACCTTTATCTCTTTTTGAACTCTATATTATGCATTAAAAATAAGATAGATTTAGATTGGATATGATTGTATTTGATCATGCTGTATGAAAGTTTATGACCTACTGCTTTCCCACATGTTAGGTGTTAAATGTTAGTGAAGCTCACCTGCACATGACCCTGAGGCTGCATGAAGCCCCCCATCACCCCAAAGGAGCAGAGGAGGTGCCCTGACAATGGATCTGTGAGCATGGCAGGGATTATTGTGTGGTATGGCCTCTTTTCTGGGCCTATGCAGTTCACATGATTGGAGTCCAGAGAGAAATTAGCACCTCTATTCTACCAGGCAAAGAAAAAAAGAAATAAAAAACTGTGATGTAAAACGGAATTTACTTTACGATGGACTGTAAATCTTACAGCAGGAATTAAATTATCTTTTTTTGAACTTGTGAATTTCTACATAAAAACTGACCCAGAATCTGCATAATTATGGCTACAATGTCTATCAATACAACATATTACTTTTTTAATATTAAACAATAAATACAATATGTAAAGCTGAAAGAATTAAGCCCCTTCAATCCCAGGGAAGTCTCTTCCCCTACACAGTTCCTTTACATAATTACTTTTTCAGCAAAGTCTTAATTAAAACACATCATTATCATTATCATCATTTTTATTATCTTTCATTATCTGTGTTAGAAGTAAGGGACCCACTTGCAGGGAAAATCCACAGTTTCGTGGAACAAGGCCAGTGCCAAAGCCCATGTAATTGCTGTTCACAAAGGAGCAGGCATTTCCCTCTTTGTCCACAACAGTGAAATACACCGTGTCACTTCCTGTGGGAATCCCGGGCTCAATTTCACTCCTGGCTCTGTGGTGAGAGTGAGCAAATCTCAGGGCTGCTCAGTGTTAGTCATGTTTTCAACGGCCAAGATCATAAACTGGAAAACAAGCAAGTCTCCCACAGGGATTACTATCAGCACCTGTGCTAACAGTCTGGCTAATTCCTCGAATTAAACTTTTTTGAAATGTCACCAAAATCAGTTATTCAACAGAGAAAAAAACAAACACATTTGAAATAGAAAATTCAATTTTTTGAGGAATGTCATGTGTTCTATAATTTGCTATTTCTCTTATTCATTATAGTAACTTACTGTTACTCATTTAGTACATGGGTTGTAAATACATGTCTCACTCACGGGGTTATCCACACACACACACACACACACACACAGAGACACACACACACACAGTGTTACCTGTTTGGATTTCCTTTAACCACCTGAAAGTCTAAAGTCTACAGATTATGTCCCTGTCTCTATCTCTATCTCTCTCTCACTCATCCAATCAGAGCGTCATGAAAGAGGGGGCAGAAAGGAGGGGGAAACCTGTCACATTGTGTAAACAATCCTATCTAAAGTAAGCACAGTGCCTGGCACCAGCTGGTACCACAGAATGAGAGAGAGAGGGAGAGACAGCAGATCCAGTTTGCTCTAGTCTTACTTGTCCATTTGGATGAACTGTGCTCGCTGGAGAGCATAATCCTTGGAAAGAAGCCCCTCCACAGGCACATTCATTTTATCTGGGTCTGTGCTGAAGTGCATGGTATCAGTCATGCTCAATTTCAGTGACTCAACCAGGGTGTGCAGGTAGTCGGCACTGTTGTGGCCCAGATCTGTGTGTGACGTAAATGGTTTGTCAGTTTGTCTGAAATCAAGAGCTTTGACAATACAAGGGTACAAACCACAGAACATTGACCTGTAAAAATATACACCAGAAATGTTTAGCATGTTTTGCACCTTTGATAGGAAAACTCTGAAGGATATTAAGAGCAATAAGAGCTGCCATCCCTTGACTGTTGGGTGGGACCTCCCAAACTCGTACCATCTGCGGAAATGATATTTAAATGCCATCATTCATATTTACCATGGTTACTGAATGAATTATGCTCAGGTAATAAAAGGTTAATAAAAGGACTCTGTTGCGGAAGGGGAAATATTGATACAACAGACCTGTTTTTCTCTCTAACCTACTTTGTAATCGATGTAAATCGGCATGATCTCAGTGGTCACATGGTTCTTCATGTCGTCCAAGCTCATCACACCACCGTTTTCTTGCACAACGTCAACCACAGCCTGGGCGATCCTGCCCTCATAGAACCCCTTTCTCCCATGCAGTGCAAGCTCCTGGCAAGACAGTATTATGTACCAGATGGATGAACATAAACAGCACAGACCTAAGCACTACTATATACAGCCTATGGAAGTCATATCAGGGTAAAAAAAAAAATTTACAGATTCAAAAGGCATATGAATACTGATCATGTCTTGTAATAATGTTTTATAATTAATGTAGTTCAACAAAGAATTAATGTACTTCAACAAATATATTGATTCTAGTCTAAGGATTACAATATTGTTGAAAAGCTATTATTGACAAGTATCACCATGTATTGCTATTTCTTTATTTGTCTATGTGGTACCAAATATTAATCTAAGGTAGGACTCATAGGTGTATTCCTTATGTCACCATGGTGGACATTGTACTGTACATGAACACCTACAACCGCCACTCCTGATGATGCAGCCATATCCAGTTTCTGTTGTAAATGGGTAATAATTTGTAGTTATCAGTGATGTCTGTCCCACTTTCAACAATTTAGATATCATCCATCCGAGTTAGAGTTTAACTGTGGCCCATTTTATGCGGAGGCGTTTTTTTTTTTTTTTTTTAATCCCAGTATTACAGGCAGCAAAAAGTTTCCGAACACTTTAATCTAGCCTTTATCCAACGTGCAGATTAATTACCCTTTGAACAGCATTCCGTGAGATTCATTATTACAATCTAAGAGCGCCCTGTTAAGACCTTGATGACATATCATGTATAAACTACGCCCAATGAATTCTGCATACCTGGAAGGTGCGTGCGAGGTTAGGATTTGTCATGACCTGTCCATGTTTAGGTGGTTGATTGTTAATAAGTAAATCTCCTCCCAGTACTCTCCCAGCAGCCTTCAGGGATTTGGCACTGTTAGCCCACTGGTACGCTGTAATCTCGGCCACTGGGAAACCGTTCTGGGCCAGATCTATAGCTGGCTGTAGCACGTCAGCTAAAGACAGCTACCAAATTCACAAAGCACAGGTACAATTAGCATAGAAGTGCCATACATGCATAAATATACAGTGGGGAAATAAGTATTGGACGTGTCAACATTTTGTTCAGTAAATATATTTCCAATGAGGCTATTCACATGAAATGTTCAGCAGACATCAGTATTAACTATACTAATATGGTATAAAGATTTCACAAGATTAAAGTCCATAAATAAAGTTATGTGTAATAAAGTGGAATGCCACAGGAAAAAAGTATTGAACACGTTAAGAAGATGCAGTTAATATATAATATAAGATGCAGTAAATATATTTACTGAAAAAAATGTTGATGCATCCAATACTTATTTCCCCCACTGTACAAAAAAGTTTATTATAGCTTAGTCCTCATAATAAGTGAGTTTGTAGATCAATGTTTGTCTTTAATATCTGTCACAAAATGTCAATGATGTATAGTAATTATATATTATTATTATTATTATGGGTATTATTATATACAAATGGCAATCCGGAATATCAGGAAAGCAGAGCAAAGTGAAGGCCGGAAGTGGAGGAAGTGCATAAAAAAGTGAATGGAACTAATCAAGTGAAAAACATATGGGCATGCTGAATGCATCACCACACTAACCCTTGGATTACAGCCAAACATATGCTGCAATACATATGGCTCAAATTAAAAAAGAAGGGTGTGGGGCCATTAGCAACAGTCACTACAGCATGTACTGTATCTAAAACACTATTGTGTGGCCTTCCTGAAAATCATCATTAAATCCCCTAAAGTTTGATCAGCTCTTAATGACCCATTTTACAATTTACTAAAAGTACAAAAGTCATCCAGGTTTTCATATAAATACATGCAGAAGAGCCAACAGTGAGCATAGACAATCACAAGATTCATTGTCAGTGGAGGAAAATAATCAGTGACTAAATAATAGGATGATAACATCCATCCATCCATCCATCCATTTTCCACAACACTTATTCTACACAGGGTTGCGGGGGAGCCTGGAGCCTATCCCAGGCAACTCGGGGAACAAGGCGGGGGACACCTTGGACAGAGTGCAAACCCATCGCAGGGCACAATCACACATATATTCACGCACCCATTCACACACTACAGACCTCCAACCCCAGAGGTGCAAGGCAACCATGCTAACCACTAAGCCACCGAGGATGATAAGATATTTAAAAACATTTTTTAAGATTACTGAATCAATAGAAAAATTCTGCACTAAAACACTTCTGTATATTTAGAGAGGACATACAGCACTACATAAACATAATACTTATCCGTATCTCTTCTAGCTCTGGAATGGTGTAGATAAATGACCTTTTTGCTTCCAAACAAGATCACTGTGTCACACCAACATGCTGCAGCTCCAGGCACAGTGACATTGAAGGCATGGCAGTAAGGTGGTGGGTTACTCTGACTGAATCCACACTCCTCCATCAGTTCCAGAGTCTGAGCTTTAGGACTCCTTCCACTATACATAACCAGAGAGTAATGTTAGTAACCAGCAGCTGTGTGCTGACCACTACAACTCTAATATATAATAATATGCTCGTTTTGTCTACTGTTCGTCTCTCCGCACCTCCCATTAAGTCCTCGAACTTGTCTGCTCACAGCGTCATAAAAGAGACAAAAGGCATCTCCTCCGATTCCTGTGCTTGTAGGCTCTGTTACATTCAGGGCCGCGGCCACAGCTACAGCAGCGTCTGCAGCATTTCCCCCACTTTTCAGGATTTCTGTGATGCAAAACCATTTAAGCACTCAACATAGTTCCACACATACCTAAAAGCTAGATGTCCCTATGGGTTGAGTTAATATATCCTGCAACAAAGCAGCTTAGAGAAAATCTGCATAAGCTTTTATCAATATTCAATATCTCACCTAGTCCAATGTTGGATGCTAGAGGCTGACTGGAGGCTACACAGCCATTCAAGCAGATGACCGGTGAGCGGCGTGATGAGAACACCAAATCAGCTTGCATGCTTCTTTCTTCAAGAGGGAAAGAATCTCCTGATTTGAGTTGAAACACTAAAGGTAAAAAAAAAAAAATTTTGTATAAATATAAAGCATCCATAGCATGAGTTTCCTTATAATGTAACTACAACAAATGGCAAAACTCTAGAGAAATTTGATTATTTCTGCTTGAATTCCATTCGACATATCTGAA
This sequence comes from Noturus placidus, assembly GCA_022414735.1. Taxonomy (NCBI): domain Eukaryota; kingdom Metazoa; phylum Chordata; class Actinopteri; order Siluriformes; family Ictaluridae; genus Noturus; species Noturus placidus. The sequence goes on from JAFFST010054296.1 coordinate 243,092, forward strand.
AGTTTCTTCAGATTTGAAGGAGGCTGATCTCTGCACAATTCATCATATCATATCTCCAAAAAGCTTGTTTCCTGTTTTGTTTCACTACGGCAAATATGTTCATTTTGCTTAAAAACCTCAATGACAAATTAAAGGAAAGTGTCCTAGTAAGGCACTGGGTCATCACAAGCCATCAAAACAGCTTCACTGTTACTTAGCACAGATTCTACAAGTCTCTGGAACTGTACTGAAGTATCAGACAGATATTCTTGTACTTGGTGGTGGTCTAACACATCACTCCAGAATCTCTCGTATGTGTTTAACTGGGTTGAGATCTAGTGACTGTGCAGGTGACAAGATATAATCTACATCATTTTTAAACCTATCGAACCATTCAGTGAGTCCTCACCACTCCCATCAGGATAGAAATGATTCATCATAGGATAAAGGTGATCAGTCAGAAGAACTTTGTACTCATTTGCAGTGAAGGTTTCCTCTACGGGGATAAGTGTACTCAAAACAATGCCAGAAAATCTCCTCTGTGGTTTTTCCTATAGATTCCTACCTGTCTGTGCCTGAATACTGCCCAAGAAACATTAGGTTTGTTCAACAAAGGCTAAGCTCTGACTAGGTTTGGACATACACTAAGAGGTTTCAACAATATGAAGAAGCTAATCAGAAAAAGGCATGCATTAACAAACTCCCTACATAGAGTGATTATTTGCTACTAGTTTTATATACACACATCAGCCATAACATTAAAACAACTGACAGGTGAAGTGAATTGTCTTGTTACAATGGCGCCTGTCAAAGGGTGGGATATATTCGGTAGCAAGTGATCAGTCAGTTCTCACAGTTGATGTGTTGGAAGCAGGAAAAATCGGCAAGCGTTAGGTTCTGAGCGTCTTTGACAAGGGCCAAATTGTGATGGCTAGACAACTGGGTCAGAGCATCACCAAAATGCCACGTCTTGTGGGGTGTTCCCAGTATGCAGTGGTTCAATATCTACCAAAAGTAGTCCATGGAAGGACAACCAGTGAACCAGTGACAAGGTCATGGTCATTCAAGGCTCAGTGATTCGCATGGGGAGTGAAAACTAGCCCGTCTGGTCCAATCCCACAGAGGAGCTAGTGTAGCACAAATTGCTGATAAAGTTAATGCTGATTGTGATAGAAAGGTGTCAGAACACACAGTGCATCACAACTTGTTGCAGCTTGGCCTCCAAATTCTCCAGATCTCAATCTGATCGAGCATCTCTGAGATGTGCTGGACAAAAGTCCTTACAGGATTTAAAGATCATATGCTTGGTGCCTTGCGATGGCCTGGCACCCTGTCCAGGGTGTACCCCGCCTTGTGCCCTATGCTCCCTGGGATAGGCTCCAGGTTCCCCCATGACCCTGAAAAGGAGTAAGCGGTTGAAGATGGATGGATGGATAGATGCTTGGTGCCAGATACCACAGCACACCTTCCAGACAGGGGATGTCCACTTAGGTCCGCATTTGATCCGGTTTATAACATTTGCTGGCAAACGTTCCGAGGACATCAGAGGATATCAAATCATAACACTACTGAATGTGTTCATTTCAGAGAAAGTCCCCTCAGCGTCCTGTGAACGTTCCCCTTGAACAGCCGTAAGACATCAAGCGGACTCTACACATGGATGTTCGGTGGAAGTGCGTAGAGGCTATTTGGGGGACGTCCTGGGGACCTTCTTTTGTCAGCTGAGTTCAGAGATCTCATGGAGTCCATGCCTCCATGTATCAGAGCTGTTGTGATTGCACAAGGGGACCTACACAATATTAGGCAGGTGGTTTAAATGGTTAGGTGTTCATATGGCTGTATACATCTCAAAATGTGTATATATTCTAAAATTTTAGTCGAATATATAAATACAGGGGGCGCACGGTGGCTTAGTGGTTAGCACGTTCGCCTCACACCTCCAGGGTCCAGGGTTCGAGCGGAGTTTGCATGTTCTCCCTGTGTGTCGGGGGTTTCCTCCGGTTTCCTCCCCCAGTCCAAAGACATGCATGGTAGGCTGATTGGCTAAAGTGTCCGTAGTGTATGAATGTGTGAGTGTGTATGTGATTGTGCCCTGCGATGGACTGGCACCCTGTCCAGGGTGTACCCCGCCTTGTGCCCGATGCCTCCTGGGAAAGGCTCCAGGTTCCCCGTGACCCTGAAAAGGAGTAAGCGGTTGAAGATGGATGGATGGATGTAAATACAGGTCTGCATCGTAGTTCACATTGTGTCTGTTGTTTCCTGCTAAACAGACACGCAGACGCATTCCCCTATTGTTTTCTTTGCGAACTTGCTACTTATTTTCGCGTGAACAGCCATGGAAAAGGTCTGAACGCCAGGCTGCGCCAACATTTCCGCTACAGTCAAAATTCAGACACCTGTGTAAAGAAAATAACAGCAAACCCAGTGACTTTGTCGCTACATTTGGCGAAGTTTTAGACCCCTTTAAGAGCGATAAATCTAGTAAACTTTTAAGAAGACGTTAGCAACTACCCTGCACTCGATACAGCTCTGCAGCTCTCGTAACGACCCAATTGCGAGTTAAGAGAACAGAGCTGGTTCAGCTCATCCGCGCGAGAAGTCTGACTGAGTTTGCGCGAGCCTGTGATCACAACGACCAATCACTGGCCCCCTCCTTGTTTGTCCCACCCCGTTCTTCATTTGAAACTCTCTTCGTTACGGAAGCCCAAAGCGGCCATGCACTATTCGTTTCCTTCTGATGTTTTCTCGTGATCTTGACAACAAAACGACGCCATTTTATCCAGAGGAAAATCTGGCGCTTTGCGAATGGGACTGGTGTTACATGCACGTTGGCATCTTCGCCAGCATAAATGTAGTAATTCCCCGCTGTAGAGATGAACTTTATCTGTGGGACATTAATGTGGAAGTCGTCAGTCCTGCAGGGATGAGGTATTTTTGTAGGCCATCCCAAAAGTTAGCATCACCCAGATTCCCTCAAAAAAAAAAAAGCCATGAGGATTTTTCCATTGGCTTTTGGATTATTGCAGACAAAAACAAACAAAAAACTGTAACCAACAAAAGTTTATGATTTTTACAGGTTTCTTTCATTATGATAAGTTGTAAGAGTCTGAAGCCTAAATACAATCGGCAGAAGTAAAAAGCCAACGTTAGGCTATAAGAACTACACCACGGTCACATGACTTCAACGTCACCACCACTAAGCTTCCAACTCTTTCAGTCTTTATTTAAAAAAAAGAACAACAACAAAAAAAAAACAATACAATTGGAAAATATTATAAATTGATAAATCTACAAGTTGGAAAATGTGAGCTGCAAGAGTGCGAGTATAAACGCAACGAGGCTGTAGTAGATGAGATTTTCCTGTTCGGCGTGATGACGTTTAATGTCTGCGACAACCTCTGTAGTCACATTTAGCCACGTGTTAGAACCCGTCTTTTTAAGACACATAAAAGCGTTTTGTTTTTTTTTTGTAAATCCTGAGTGGGATATTACTGGTGTATTTTATGGTGAAGTATAAAACGTGAACATATCTTGAGCTTGTGTTAAACACAGACTTTATTTCAGACATTTAACCAGAAACTCATTGACTTCAGGACGATGGAATGTCGCGTACACAGGAAAATAAAGTCGAGAAAATAACTTTTGCTATATTTAGATCATGATAAACCAACAGACAAAAAATGCATGGTCGCTTAGGTCTTCCGTAGTTCTGGACTATATTTACAAATAATTAAAGTTTAATTATTTTACAAATAATTAACCGTTTCCTTTGGGTGTATTTCCCAACTAATAAGTACCAGTGTATGATGTAAATAGGTTTGACTTTATTTTCTAATTACACAAAAATTAGTTTGTGACTCCATATCCAAAGACGAGTTCTTTCTATATGAAATGAGTTATGTAAGGAATAATAGACTATATGCAGTTGAATTATTAGAAAATAATGCACACCGAGGTGTTACAGTAATGCTAAACCCATAGACTAACAACGTTGTTGTGCCTCTCCTAGTCTGGTAGTCTTGCAAACAGTGATAACAAGTGAAACTTACCAAGGCAAGTTTTATGATAAATCCAACTTTTTGTCCAATTATCATATTTTTAAGATTTTTAGCCCTCACATGCCAGAAAAAAAAATGCATGGAAACAGTCTATTTCGAGTCTATAAAAGAAATAGTCTATAATAGTCTGTTAAGAGTCTTGGCTCAGCCCCAAATGATTCAAATGATCCCAACAGTTCAGCGAATGCCCCTGCGTTTCATGATGATAATACAAAAATAGAACCAATAAATAAATAAATATCGATAAGCCTTCGCTTTTTATTACTTCAGAAAATGCAAGGAATAAATATATAAATATTGGTACTTTTTCACGACATCTCTCTCATTACTGCAATCACACATATACTCTCTTTTCCCTCTCTCTCTCTCTCTCTCTCTCTCTCTCTCTCTCTCTCTCTAATAACTGAAAATCAATGGCTCAAGCCTCCGCTTCCCTTGTGGCCTTTTAGCACCTCAGGCCTCAGGAATTGAATCCCATTGAAATGTTGTGGGGGAATTTGAAATGGGCAGTACATGCAAGAAAACCCTCACACATCTTGTAACTTAAAGAATTTCACATGGAAGAGTGGTCAAAATTCCAGCAAGCTGATGTCAGAGACTGGTGGACAATTATGCAAAACACTTACAAGATGTTACTTCTGGTAAAGGGAGCAATACTAGCTTCTGAGCCCAAGGGTGTACTTACATTTTCCACAGAAGAATATCACATCTATTGGTAAAGATGATGATGTGTACTTCTTTTTTCACATGAATTTATAACATGACATGATGTGGGGTTTTTTTTTTTTTTGGTCTTCATCTGAGAGAAAAATGAGTGTCTGGTGAAGGAACAACTGTTAATAGATATTATAACGCAAGAGAAAATAGGAACTAACTTGTCTCCCGGATGTTCTGCGAACATAAAATTTAGCTATAAATGGATTTTAAAAATTGTCCATTTGTTGAGGTATAAAAAGAATCGAACACATTGGGACTTTGAGGTGGTAACAGTAACTCTATATTTTGTAAGAAAATATTGGTGATTATTTTCCTATAATACAGTGCCACAATAATTTCTATTATGACAGAACTTTTCTATTCTATTCTGTGTCTTCAGAAAATCATCCTTCTGCAAATGATCATGATGATTCAATGAATATGCAAATTATTTAGGTAATTTATGAACATTATGAGCCATACATTAGCTAATTTCCCCTGAAAACAATTGGCAACATTGGTGATACCCGATACACTTGATTTTGCCAATACGTTTTAATTTGACATGAAGTAAAATATGACAATATTGGGAAGTATGTGGAAGATTTTTTTAAGAAGCCTGTTCTCACTTTATGTTCTGTAAAGTACAAAGTCTATAATGTGTAATAGCTAAATGGCACTGTTACAGTGAAGTTCCACACTTCACTTCGTGGTACTTTTACATGATTTGTTTTGGGATTTAAAAAAAATTATAATAATTTGTGCCTCAAATATTGAGGTTAGAATTATGTTTACTTTTTTATGAATTAAATGTTCACACTTTCAGAACATTATTTCCTCCTTGTGTATGCAATCTGTTTAAAGTTTTATGTAGATTCTTGAGTCTTGCGAATAAAATTTTTAACAGAGTTACTGAGTATTTATATACCGAAAAATAATATTCTTTAAGGTGAATATCTGAGTAATAATAAGCTATGTTAATGCTAACACAGTACAGATATCTATCACAAAAATGTGTGCCATATTGGTTATAACATTTTCATCTGATATATATATTGATTATAAAACATATCGAATTAAACAAGCTCTGTTGAATAAAAGGCAACTATGAATTATGTCATACTCTGCTGGATCTAAATCTCTCACCCTTAAAGTAATTTTGAGAGGATCCGGAGGAGTGTGAAACAATCTCAGCATAAGGAGGATCACTGCTAAACTCAAGCAAAGCAGAGTGACCAAATCTGAGGGCAGGGACATGCTGTGGTAGAACATTAACAGACAGGTTGTTGTCAGTGCAACAAATGTTGTAAATCTGACATGGACATGGTGACATCATATTGCAAAGGTATATATATATGCACAAACGCACGTCTCCCCTCAGATCGACAGGGACCAGAAGTTGGAAAGGAAATCTGGAATAGACAAAGTTTAACCTGGGTTAATACAAAGTTTTTGGATCCCTTGGACTGGCACTTTTTTACTATTTGAAAGGCATACATTAATAAAGACTGAATCATGTGTTCTGGGAATTTTGCAAAGTGTCTAGGTATCACCCTCATTCCGCTAGCTATTCTTTGCTTCCTCTGCAACATCTTGCTGCTCTTCCCTGGAGGTAAACCTGCTAAAATCAATGATGACATTACAGATGAGGCCTGGTACTTCGGAGGAATAATAGGCTCTGGAATATTGGTGAGTGACCCTATTTTACTGAGTACGTTTAATAATGTAAAATTAAACTATATTTCAAGTATTAATTATCTACACCATGTATAGGATGGAAGTTCCTCAAAGTGATCTAACACAAAGTGTCTTATTAGTAATCAATGTAACAATTTCAGACTAGGATATTACTTGCTACTACAATGTAGATATAAATCAAGGTTTGTGTCAAAAGAAATACCACGTATGAGTTTTACAATTGTCCATGGTCGTGTTTTAAAGATGATTTTCCCGGCGCTGGTATTCATGGGAATGAAAACCAACGACTGCTGTGGCTGCTGTGGCAATGAGAGCTGTGGGAAAAGATTTGCGGTGAGGAGTCGCTCAAATCGATGTGCTGATTTCAGAAACACGAACATACACACACACACACACACACACACACACACACACACACACCTCAACCGCCATCATACTTTTTCATTTCTCAATTCTCATATAAAAAGCATACTTTCTCATTTGATGGTGTTTGTTGTGAAACCTTTTTTGAAAATGTTCTCCAAAAGCAAAAATGACTGAATATTTGTATTTGCATGCCATCAATCACTGGATTTTAATTGTTGTCTTGTTTTAATCTCTCTCTAGATGTTTTTCTCCATTATATTTGCCGGAGTCGGCCTTTTGGGAGCTGGTTATTCTTTCATCGTGTCGGCGGTTGCCATCAATCGGGGGCCTAAATGTTTAACAAATGGCACTGACATATATACTTACCCATTCAGTGAGGGGTAGGTACCGAGGGGAAGTGATCCAAGTGGATATTGATGTAGTGATCAGAGATGCACTTGTGCTTAACTTAAAAAGGCATAAAAAGTACAAAAATTAATGAAAAAATGTCAACTTATTCAATCAATATAAATAGTGTTCAGTAGATAGTAATGAAGCTGATTAGTTGGTTTAATTCACAGAAAATCCCATGTATTCATAATTAAAAAAGTATTCTTCAACGACAGCAAGGACATACACTTTTACTGTACATACTATACAATGGTAATTTACATATATCTATATATACTGCCTGTGTGATTTCTGAGCAGACATTGTCTAATTTTTAACATATTTTGTGTTTTCTATCCTAAGTGACTACCTGTCCAACAATACATTGTGGGAGGCGTGCATGGAACCTTCAGGCATCGTGCAATGGCACCTAACACTCTTCTCTATGCTGTTGATTATGGGTATGGTTCAAATGGGCCTGTGTGCATTTCAGGTCATCAACGGCGTGATCGGTACTATCTGTGGAGACTGCTGCGGATGTTGCGGGGTACGATGAAACGTTTATAAACTAACCTATCTATGCTAATCATGCACTACAGCCCCACCCTCAAACTTATGAATAGCACTAGATAAAATGTTATTTACACAACTGTGAAGTTTGATACAGGAGCTAGAGCAAAAGATATGGAATTATTAGATTAGTGTAAGTTTATAATTAACCTTTAATCAAATCAGGCAGTATTGTATTAACTCGACTAGTATTTCATTAACTCAGAAGCTCAAACATGGAGACTGGAGTGATGTCTGTGTTTTCTGCACTTAAGTTGGTCACAAAATGTAACTCCTTTCCACTGCTTTCTTTCCTCCAACAGGGCTCTTGAACTGAATGACTCCAGAAATGTGATGAAACATACCATGAAGATAACTAATGTTGAAGTTGTTTTGGCCTACATTTTCCAGAGCTTGTTTTTTTTTATTATTTTTTTATGCCATTGCGACATTTTTGTATTGTACAAAAAAGGTTTACATTGTACACTATGCCTTTTTTGCTTGATGGCGCTGTTTATGAAGGCAAAAGAGAAATGTAATATTTATATGAAATGTTTAAAGATCATTATCACTCACATTTTAACACAAGGTGTGTTTGTTTTTTTTTTTTGAGGTTTTTTTAAGGTTGCTTAATAATTTTGCAAAATGTGGACAACAAATAGTTATAATAGGAATCACGTTTTACACACAGAGAGTCCTTGGGGATAATGTGTGATCACTGGTGTACGGACACCGAGGATTTTACAATAAATTATACAAGCTAACCTTTATATCAACAACCTTGTGAACTTTTACTGTAATTTGTGACACAAGACTGTACTACAGAATGTCAGAATTATATATACAGTATATACAGTACTGTGCAAAAGTTTTAGGCACATGCAAAGAAATGTTGTAGAGCAAAGATACATTCAAAATAATAAAATTAAATGTTTCTATGTAAAAGAAAATATACCGTAAAGAGCAGTAAACAGTAGTAAATGAAACAAAGTCATATTTGGTATGACAAAACAATAAAAATAAAAATAGTGTCCAGTTCAATTAGTGCAATTTTATAAGGAAATGAGCGTTACGTTTTATTGAGCATCTTGCAGAACCAGCCACAGATCTTCTGGAGACTTTGACTTATTTTTTGCACCAAAACCACGCAGCCTTCATTTTGATTTTTGTCTGAAAAGTGGTGTCTTACATAATATGTTGCTTTCTTTAATGACACACAAACATTTCTCTGTAACTTTCTGTAATTTTGTGCTAGAAAACTAATGTTTGGCTCGATAATGAATTCATTCAATAATGTAGAAGTCATAAAATTAAAAATCTAAAAAAAAAAAAAAATAGGGTGCTTAAAACATTTGCACAGTACTGTATATGTTGGAAAGCTTGATACCAAATATATTCTTAAATAATAAAAGGATCAATGTTAAGCACAGACATCCTAGTTTTCTTTTCAATGCAAAGAAAAACAGGAAACAGGCATGACAGAGGAGCAGAATGATGCTACAGGATGTAACCCCAAATTCCTTAAAGGATCCTCTAAAGATTAAACTGAAAACAACATCTGGCCAAGTTTAAAACTTCACAAGGGAGACTTTTCAGCTGATAGTGTGTAACAGTATTAAACATGATTTTGTGTTTTTTTGGTATGTCATAATATCTCTTTACAACTTCACATCATATGCACGCTTAGAAAATAGAGTTCGTCACAGATTATTTTGATGGTTAACCATTTTAGCTTTCTGTTAAGTGGTTAAACTCAGTGCTCAAGATGTTGGGCTACTGAACGGAAGGTCGTGAGTTCAAATCCCCACGCTACCAAGCTACCACTGCTGGGCCCTTGAACCTGGCCTTTAACCCTCAACTGCTAAGTTGTATAAATGAGATAAACATAATTCCCTCTGGATAAGGGTGTCATCCAAATGCCATAAATGTAAACGTTGTAGGGTTCTAAGATGGACAACCAAAGAAGGATTCTCTAACATCTAAATCTTTGGCATATGTGACTGCAGTAACAGTGGAAAATTTAAAACTTAACTAGATTTGCTAAGAGAATCATGCAGCCTTTAGTATTGATTAATACTCAGAGATATAAAGAAACCGCAAAGAGCTACATCATGTGACCTTTGTAAGCACATTAAATGTTAATGTTCATGACAGCACAATCAGAAAAAGCCTGAACAAGTATGACTTTCATGGAAGGGTGGCTATCGGAAAAAGACACTTATAGCCAAACAAAATATGGCAGGACAACATAGGTTTGCAAAATTGCATCTGAACAAACCACACGGATAGAGATGTTTGGTCATCACACACACTGCAATGTTTGGTGAAAATTAAACACAGTGTATCACCACAAACACCCCCTCATACGGACTGTCAAGCATGGTGGTTGAGGGGTGATGATTTGGGCTTGTTATGTAGCCACAGGACCTGGGAAACTTGCAGTCATTGAGACAACAAGGAACTCCACTTTATATCAGAATGTACTTGACACAAATGTGAGGCTATCTGTTCTGCAGCTTAAGCCTGGCTGAAATAGGGTCATGGAAGAGAAAACGGATCTGAATGGCTAAAGAAAAAAAATGAAGGCAATGTAATGGCCAAGCTAAAGTCCAGACCTAAACCCCACTGAGATGCTGTAGTGGAAACTTAAGAGAATTTTAAGAACTGTGCATAAATAAATGCCTTCCAACATCATTGAACTGAAGCAATGTTGTAAAGAACAGTGGGCTGAAATTTCTAAATGAAGAAGAAGCCTTTATTGCTCACATATACATTACAGCAAAATTATTTTCTTCACATATCCCAGCTTGTTAGGAAGTAGGTGTCAGAGCACAGAGTCAACACCAGGAGCAGGGAGGGTTAAGGGCCTAGCTCAAGGGCCCAAAAGTGGCAGCTTGGCTGTTCTGGGGCTTGAACCCCCAACCTTCTAATTAGTAACCGAGAGCCTTAACTCTTGAGCCACTACCACTCTAAATGATGTGATAAACATCTACAGAAAATGTTTACTTACACGTTATTGTTGCTAAAGGTAGTTCTAAGTGTTGCTGAATTATAGGGTGTACTTATTTTTCCCCCACCTGGTTTCTGAATATTGCTATACTTTTTTGGGTAGAAAATGACTTCATATTGAAATCTGTTGTGTTTATTTTCTTTGTTTACCCGAGGTTATTTATTTTATTAAATAGTGAGGACCATACAATTGTTATTTAGGTCCTGAGAAATAAAAACAGAATTAAATGAGAGTATGAATGAATGTACAGTATGTCAAGAAGTTGTGAAGTCATCAAGGCTAGAGGAGGACACACAAAATACTTATAAGCCACTGATAATCAATGCAGTGTTGTACTTTCCATGTCTGCATAGAGTTTTTAAAAATGTATTAATCATTGTGACAAAAAAATTATAAATTAAGGATCCTTAAACATCTATATTCTACCAGGTTCTAGTTGGAACCTTTTCTGATAGATTAAAAACTGTTATTAACTGCTACCTTTAATGATTTCTTCAGACAACCAAAGAATCCTTAAATATTTTTAATACTTTAACACTTCAACGAGTGTGTAAATTTAACATTTTAATAAGATATCCAGACTTTGGAAATATTTTTTACTATTATTTTATTCTTTTAGGAGGCCAAAAAAGATGTAAAAAGTCACATATTTTACTTGCTGGTGTATGTAGTTTTTAAGCCATTTTCCCAGGGGAAAACCCCCAAGCCTTATACAGTGGTGTGAAAAAGTGTTTGCCCCCTTCCTCATTTCCTGTTCCTTTGCATGTTTGTCACACTTAAGTGTTTCGGAACATCAAACCAATTTAAACAATAGTCAAGGACAACACAAGTAAACACAAAATGCAATTTGTAAATGAAGGTGTTTATTATTAAAGGTGAAAAAAAATCCAAACCATCTTGGCCCTGTGTGAAAAAGTGATTGCCCCCCTTACTATAACTGTGGTTGTCCACACCTGAGTTCAATTTCTCTAGCCACACCCAGGCCTGATTATTGCCACACCTGTTCACAATCAAGGCATCACTTAAATAGCTGCTTGACACAGTAAGGTCCACCAGAAGATCCTTAAAAGCTACACATCATGCCGAGACCCAAAGAAATTCAGGAACAATTGAGAAA
>JAFFST010054296.1:266459-301752 GCA_022414735.1 Noturus placidus
TAAGTTGCCCCCGATGGCAAGCTAGCACCTTGCATGCAGCTCTGCTACCATTGGTGTGTGAGTGTGTCTTATTTGTAAGTCGCTTTGGACAAAAGCGTCTGCTAAATGAATAAATGTAAATGCAATATCACAATGTTATCATAATCGTCCTTGTTGATGATATTTAGCTTGATTTTATTGTGATTTTAGATTTTATCCTCAAAGCAGAAATAATATTTTTAAGTCCCTCTAAAACACACTTCAGTTTAACACCAAATGGCTTCTGTCAGGTTTCAAGGGGCTCTGGACTCCATTTCCCATCAGCCACTGCAAGTCACATGTTTTTCTGCACCTGATTCACGTTTCGGTTAATGAGTATTGGTGTGTATATATAGTCCTTGTTTTCACATAGTCTTTGTCTTTCGTTGTTTAGACTCACGTCTCTGTGTCATGGTGTTGGTGTTTAGCCTTAGTGTTTGTTTCATGCCACAGTGTTTATGTATATACGTCTTAGTGTCTTTGTTTTGTTATGTTATATATTAAATCTTCAAAATCTGCACTTGCATCCGTCTCAACTACCCAAACGTTACAGCTTCCTATTCATTTATGGCATTTTGGCAGAATGCTTACTATACAGGGAACAATACAACAGTGTCATTGCACTTAAATAGTGCAATATATTCCTAGTAGAACACTATTTAATATTCAGCAACTGACAGAGTGACTAACAATTGCCTACATTGTAAAACATTATAAAAACATGATTTAATTTTTTTTACTTTGGAGTACATAAATATCTTCTAATAATCAAGGAATTTTGTTCACAGAATACAAGTAGATATAAAAATAGATATAACAGGTGTGTAGTCATATAGCACTGCTCTCTGTAGGGATTAAATCTTCCATCATAGCTTCTATTATCCCACAATACTCACATTTGTCCAAATGGAACAATCATATCAAGAGTAGTAAAAGACGACACACACACATAGAAGTTATTATATATATATATATATATATATAGAGAGAGAGAGAGAGAGAGAGAGAGAGAGAGAGAGAAGTTATTGAACCCACATACAAATCTCTAGAGAGAACTGTTTTTATCATAATATACAACTATGTGGAAAAAATAAGTACACCCCATTGAATTTACTGGCTTTTTGTTTATATTTGGACAAGCAAGCATTTGATAAACAGTACTAATTAATAAAGTTGATACACTCCATTAAATTTGACAGTTTGTAGTCATTTTCACACCTTCAAATCCATAATATTAGAATCTGGTGTTGAAGATCAGGTGCCAGTGATTAGAACCTGCTTAGGGAGTGCAGGTGGAACCTGTCTTATTTATACCCCTCTCATATCTAGTGTCTGGTGTTCCCTTTATGTGGTGTCATCATGCCAAGATCTGTAAGGCCTTCAGAAAAAAGGTTGTGGATGACTAGAAGTCTGACAAGGCACTTGAAAACATCAAATTACTTTAAATGCATCATTTAACTATAAGGAAAACCATCTACATGTGTTGCAAATTTCAAACAACTGCCGATTTGTCCAGGACTGGCCATCCAGCCAATTCAGCCACAAGAGCAGACTGGTGCAAAAAGAAGTCCCCAAGTAGCCCAACATTTCTTCTAGTAAGGATATACTTGTAAGTTTTGTAACTGTTGGTGTCAAAGTGCATGCTTCTACAATCAGAAAGAGATTGCACAAATGTGACCTGCATGGGAGGCGTGCCAGGAAAAAGCTTTTCCTGTCTAAAGAGAGCATTAAAGCAAGACTTTTGGAATAATGTGCTCTTGATAGATGAATCAAAGAGAGTTGTTTAGCCACAGAAACAGCAGACATGTTTGGAGAAGCATCTCTTACAAACTGTGAAGCCCGGTGTAAGAAATGTTATGGTTTCGGGCTGCGTTGCTGCCTCAGGGACTGGACAGCTTCAATTCATGATTCAACTATGAATTCTGTATCATATCAAAGAGTGCTTGAAGTTGATGTGAGGCCATCTGTCTGAAAGTTGAAGTTGAACCAAAAGTGGACCTTTCAACAGCATAATGATCCTAAGCACACTACAAGCACACAGGGCGGCTGTGGCTCAGTCGGTAGTGCGGGTTGTCCACTAATTGTAGGGTTGGCGGTTCAATTCCCGGCCCGCATGACTCCACATGCCAAAGTGTCCTTGGGCAAGACACTGAACCCTAAGTTGCCCCCGATGGCAAGCTATCACCTTGCATGGCAGCTCTGCTACCATTGGTCTGTGAGTGTGTGTGTGAATGTGAATGGGTGAATGAGACACAGTGTAAAGCACTTTGGATAAAAGCGCTATATAAGTGCACCATTTACCATTTACAAATCCATCAAGGAATGGCTCAAAATGAAGGGTTATGGAATGGCCTAGGCAAAGCCTGGATTTGAATCCCATTGAAATTGTGGGGGGTTTTGAAAATGGGCAGTACATGCAAGAAAACCCTCAATCATCTTGCAACTAAATTATTTCACATTTCCAACAATTCCAGCAAGCTGATGCCAGAGACTGGTGGACAATTATGAAAAACACTTACACAGTTATTTCTGCTAAAGGGGGCAAAACTAGCTTCTGGATGTACTTACTTTTTTACATGACTATAGTTTATATAATCACTTGATATCAATATGTATTCATAATATTATTATATACATTTTCTGATGCTCAGTTTAAAGTGAGAATAATATTTTAAGCCCTGAAAAAGGTGAATTCTGGTGTTAATATTTTGGATGATCAGTAAATAAATTATATTTTATATGTATTATTTTCCTCTTTTAATAAAATATTAATTAAATAAAATAAAAGATTAATGACATTAATTAGATTTACATTTATCCAACACAAAAACAAGAAACACAGACCTAAATCTAAATCATTCATAAAATGATATTGTTAGCAAAGAGTAGCCATTATCTTCACTGTTAAGATTTCTAGAATTTTTTTTTAGAAAGTTCAGTCTCTCGACCATCTCTGCCAATTCAACATTGCAGAGGAAGCATGTCAGGTGAACTTGAATCATAAATCTGGTTTACGCTTACTTTCTGCTTGACCTCTTTCTGCCGACAAAATAGTGATTGTTTTGTCAAAAATACCTGTCTTCTGAGTTCCTCATGCCTCCTCTGAATGCGCTCCCTCTCGAGCTGGATGCGCTGCAGTCGCATTTTCTGCTGGTGCTGTTGCTGGGCACTCAGAGGGTTGCCCATTCCCATCATACCAGACTGAGAGCTCTGCTGCTGGGGCATGGAACTACTTGAGCCCAGGGCCTGAGACTGAGCCTGTACCTGCTGCTGGTGCTGGGCATGCTGGAGATGCTGCTGATGGTGCTGATGCTGGGACATCACTGTTAGGAGACACAAAATGAAGAGCTTTCTAATGGTATTATGATTCAAGAGAGACTTAAACGTCCTTACTCTGTACTGTTTAAGACTTCATATGGGTTTTAAATGAACAGTCACCACCACAGCAGATGGATGATTTTATGACAAAGTTGGCCAGTACCGTGCACTTGTGGGTTGGGGGGGGGGGGGGGGGGGGGTTGGTTATGTACAATGGGGGATAAACCAGAGACAACTCAAGGCGCCATAGCACAGACACACACAAACACTTTAAGACATCTCACAGACACCGACAGCACGGCGCTCAGCATACAAAGTGTTTACCATTAAGAATGACGCAAAACTCTACTACTGACAGTTCTGTCTCTCTCACAGATGCACGCACACAAGTGCACACACTGAATCCAGGAAGGAGAACAGGATTGGACCAGATCAGAGCAGCTTCAAGCTACCGTACAAACAATGGGCCAACTCTAAACTGCACAGCAGATGTAGAGAGGCAGTGTGGTAAATAAAAAAGCAAGGAACTATGAATATCCATGAACTTGAAAACATCCCTGTGTATTCCAAATAAGACCATCAAACTAGCCTATATTTGTCACCTGTAAAAATGTGCTAGAACAATTAAAGCCATTTTGTACCTCACTAACAATTACTAAACTATTTAGCAAGACAGGAATTTAACTACTAGTACATTAGTTTGCATTTGTCACCTGCAAAAATGCTAGAACAACTAAAACTATTTGTTCCTTACTAAAATGCTATATTAGTTAGCAGGACAATTAGTGAAATGCTAATAAGCTAGTGTTTGTCACTAAATGTATAATGTAATTTACAGTGTCTTTGTGTTTAACAGTAGTCAAATATGTCAAAATTTACCATAAGCAAAATTGTATTCCATGCTAATACTGTGCAACTTGGCTAGCTAGTCCACTTTCTATCTACAGGGTGTCTCCAAACATACGGTAATAATTTTGCCAGCACTACTTCAGTTGTGCCTTAAATCAGTAGATGTTCACTTCTCGGTTGGTCCACAACACTTCCAATCTTGTTTAACTTGTTAACAAGTTTGGAAACAGTGTTGTGTGTGCTGTGCTTGCCACATTTCCTGCTAATGTCCATTAATGTACAAAAAAAAAAAATATATATATATATAAATGTATGTATGGAGTATTTTGGGACACCAGAGAGAGAGACAGAGAAAGCGACCGAGAGAGAGAGAGAGAGAGACATTCTAAAATTACATCAACAAAAAAATAAAACATAAGATTTTTTCCCTACATTGACATAATATAAAACATTGATGACATCATAAATTAATCACTTGTGGGACTGAAAGACAGGACGATACAAAAGAACCAGTCCTAGTTTGTTCTGTTTCAGGACAAATGTCTGGATATATGCCCTGCAAAGGCAGTGAGAAAGACAGCATGCTCCAAGGACAAGGTAGAAACAAAGTTCTAGCACAAGACAGACTCGGCCCACAGCACACAGACCCCCCACAGATGAATTCCACACAGCCGCCAAGTCATTAGATTTATACCATCCCATCCAGACCTCCCACATCCACTTCACCTCACATCAGGTTCATTTTATTGTCAACTAATAAGGCAAGATTATTATTCTGAAGTAAGGGATCTTTCCACTGAGAGGAACATTCAGTACATGACAGTTCATACAAAAAACAATCTGCCCAAGTTCAGCTCATGCATATGTCTCAGTGTGTGTGGTGTGTTTATCTGTTGTGTAAACTGCTCTCACATGAGGAAGACATTCCTGAAAACACCAGATGTGGATAAAGGGTGATCGTGAGTACAAAAAGGAGCCTGTCTGTGAGTAGAAGAGCCGTTGGCCTGTTGCTCCAGCTCCATCTTGGTAACACCTTGTGCTTGGTCACTGAGCATAAGCTTTCAATCTTTTGGACTAGCTAGAGATTAGGACTCAAGCCCTGGTGCTTCAATAAGATTTAGGCATATAGTAACCTACAACTTAACCTGTAAAAAAAGGGTGAAAAGGGCAACATGTCCATGTTCTCACGCGGTTGTACACCATAGTTATACTATAAATGGTTTTCTTCTGGGAGGCTTACATAATGCACTGAAGAGCTCCTTGAAAATAACACATGAACTGCCACTTAACCAATCTTCTTGTTAGACTAAATGCAGTCATCCCTCACAAAGACTAAGAAAATTTAAATCCCTTTTTTTATTACTGTCCTGCTCCTCAGGCAGGCAGACAGACAATCAATTATCTCTTTAAATGGAACTGGTTGGACAATCATCAATGAAAGGTCAAAATGCCAACAAAACACAGATGTGTTTTGGACTTGTCTGTTTAACTTAGAAAACCATCTGAGGCTGTCAAGATCAGCTCAGCGCTTTGTAAAGTCTGTTTTAAGGATCTGTAAGTCTTTGCAAACTAACCACAGCTACAATTCTTATAGTCCTTATCTATACAAGATAGTTCCTGTTATCAGTTATATTAATATACCTATAAGCAGCCAATCCCACACTAGCATCTCTTTTTCGCTCTCTCCAAGTTAATAATACAAAATAAAAACACAAAGTCAGCTATCCTGAAGACTTTCTCGTGAAAGTCTGAAAACTTACAGTATTACCGCTGATTGTTACAAAGCATTAACAATGGAGACTTCTTTAAATAGTATTAAATAAAGCCTCACAGTGAAGCCCTGAGCTACAATTCTTATTATTCAGTTATGCAGCTCAATACAAATTTTGTCTAAAGATTTTGTGAACAGATAAATTATCTAAATTCTTATTAAATTATAAAACAGATAAATACAACTTAAGATGAACTTTTATGGCAACATGATGCAGCTTATGTAGCCCCATCAGACAGACAGACAGATAGACAGACAGATAGACAGATAGACAGACAGACAGATAGACAGATAGACAGATAGATACTTTATTGATCATCTCACACAGAAGCAAAAGGTGCTCAAACACACACATGGGACAGCCTTTGGGGTTAAAGTTTCAACCCAGGGTCAGCTCCCAGAAGACAAGATAATAAAGCACAGTTACATTAAGAGGTTTGAAAAAGTAATATAAAATACACTGAATATTGCTTACTTATTAAAAATATGTCCTCAAGGGACCATGCTCTCTTGTCATAGCCAGTCACAATAAGTTTGTCTCAGGCTCAGTGGCTCTGCCTACAGGTTAGATGATCCGATATCTTTTGTAAACAAAATCTTTGCAGGCCACAAAATATAGTGACTGGATTGAAGAGCTCACTGCAGACTAACACTACCACACACAACTTCCTTCTCCACCAAAAAATGCTTCAACACTAGCTAGTACTAACCATCCCACTAACCCCTGTGATGGAAAGCATATGTCAGTGATAGAAGCCCAAGAGCCTGCCAGCTCTTGTGTTCTTCATGCTTAGTCACGAAAGCAGGGTGGAGTGTGTGAAGAAGAGCAGTGAGACAGGAGAGAAATAGGAGAAAGAGAAGGAGGATAGGAGGAGGGGGACGGCAGAGCTCTGGGGTCAACGAAAGAGCAACAGCAAAAGCATGGAGGAAAGAGCGACTGACAGAATGAGCATATGTGTATGAAGCACAGAGGAGGAGGAGGAGGAGGATGGGGGAATGTTGGGGGTGAGACAGTGAGGCCTGAGTAGTCATTTAGCACTGCCAACAAAGGCCTTCTTGTTTCATTTATTTCCCAGAAACGGCGTCAGCTGTCCAATAGGGTCACCAAAAAAAACAAGTGAATGGAAAAATGCTTCCAGTCCCAAAGATCTGTAACACATTAAAACCTCACAGTGAAGCCCTGAATGTGTACAATCACCATAAATGACTGGTTCTAAACCAGATGACTTTGTATTTGCCCATTTCATTAACTTGAAGTCACACAGTTCTAGGTTTTGCATTGAATTTCAAATCACAAAATCTTATATCTAATAAAACACAAAGTGCTGGAAATCTACAGTGTGTTGTGAGATAATGGGCCTTCAACATTACGTAGCCCGAAGCGAGTCGCCGAGAGTTGAGAAGGAGTATTAGCGAGGGTGAGTGTATGTGCACAGATCCACCGGAGTGTTGAGGGCGGGGTGGGGAGGGAGGGTTTACAAAGCTTCAGCAGTAATGCTGTTCGCACGCACAGCACCCCTGCATCCCCTCCCCTCCTTCCCTTTTTTTCGTCACTCCCTCTGTCTTCCCCTCCAGGACAAAAATTTGACAAAAAGGTCTTGTTTTCAGATTAACCACTAACTCTCCTGAGAATATTGTCCTGGTAAAATTAGCACATGTTTACATTAAGCGTACATTGTAAAACCTCACATGATGCTGGTTAACACACAACACTGCAAAGCAAAATAATGGTTGAGGCACTTTACACTGTCCTTTACACATAGGGCCACTGTAGCTAGTGTAAACAAGGGAAGTTTCTGGCACCCTCCCAGAGGTCTTGATTTATATGATACAGTGTATACTGCTGTTGTGCAGTCTTCTAGGTTGGACAAAATTATATGACCTGCATTACCTTCCCAGAAAGACCCTGTGTTCGGTTAGCAAACAGTCGCACAACACACCTCGTTGGTGGTATCTACTTGTTATTTGTTTATTGAAACACCAACCATACCAAGCTCGGGTGCACAACTACTAAAGACTTCATACACAAAGAGTAATAAAATGTTCACACAATGTTTGTAATTAATAGAGGCTCGACACATTCAAAGTACAGAGATGTGTCAGCCATTTTACCTTGCTCTGTCCTGGGTTGGGGGTGGGTGCATTAAAGTGGCAGTACCTAATTTGGCTGTTACAACTGTTGCAAAGACAATGGTTTTTACAGTTCAAAATGACAAGAACGTCTGTAACATTAACAAACACAAAACCATGTGTATTGGCACCCAAGTGAAAATTACTTCAGGAGCTTTCAAAGCTAATAAACCAGTTAATTTGATGCTAGTGCGATTAAATAAAGACAAAAGCATGATAGCTAAGTACTATATTGTGTGGAGAGAACCATTAGCTAAACTCACTAGCAAGCAAGATAATATTAGACTGACCATTATATTTAGCTATTAAAACAATAGCCATGTGCACTAGCAAGCTAGCTAATATTAAAACCAGTAGCCAAACTCCCTTGCTCACTAGTTACCATTGCAGCAGTTCAGATTAGTTGTGCGTGACTTAACGACAAAGATCAGGTAGCAATGGGCAATAAGTGAATTTGGTGCAAATATAAAAAATATTTCTATTTGAACTAGGGTGCTTAACATAAAAGTCTAGAAAAATTCTCTCATAAAAAAAAAGTCATAGGTGCATGGAAACAAGCATATCAAACAATTAGACTAGACACCAATTTGGCAAAATACTACGAGCTAACATTTTGATAAACGGCTAAAAGTTTTACTAGCCAAAGTGCCAATTCATTTATATGGGAATATGAAAAATAGGATCATCATGGTTTCAAGTTTTTCCGGAAGTTTATCTAGGTGAACTATTGTTCCTAACCCTAACGCCAGTTTTTTTAAATCCAGTGACACTGGACTTTTGATATGCTACTTTCTTGAAGGCACTCACCATCTGGAAAAACAAATAGCTAGTTATCCAACATTACTACTATGTTCCCTTCAAAAACAACCCAGAATCACCCATGATCACCTGTGTTTTCTGTAAACGCAGTGGAGATAAAAGTGAACCAATTAATAATGCTGTTTAAAATGCAAACTTAAAGGGAAGTACCATTATAGCAAAAAATAAATAAATAACTATACAGGATTGTATGGTTATCATGAACCTTTCACCATTTCCTCCTGAAGAGAAGAATGTAGTGGGGAAGACAACAGTGCAAGTTGGTTAACAGAAAGCTTGCCCCAGGCTCTCACCAGCTGTTCACTGCAGGAAAGCCAAAAAAATTGTTATCAAAAGAGACTACCACCCCTAAACCAATCTCCCACTCTCCAACACCCACCAATCCACATGATCAGACACATGAAACAAGGCATTCATCTGTAATTCATAAAATGTCACATAGGCGCGCGCGCACACACACACACACACACACACAGAGACACACAAACAGCATGCAAAAATTAGGAGGCAAAAATAAGCACTTTCGTAATCAGTGTTGGCGTAATCATACTTGATCGTTAACATGACTCACTCTACAACACACCCAGTAACAGCTGTGATTTGGCCATGAAGTGGATCAAAATGAATAGTGATCTCATGATACTACTGACTGCTGCAAATCATCTCCCATCTCCCATTTCTACTCCATGCCCGGATCTAAACATGCTTGAGCAAGTTCATTAGCAGAAGCCTCCATGTATGATCCTTTCTTAGTGGGTAGTGTAAAAGCTGAGGAAAGAAGGATTCTAGAAGGGTGGACATGGAGAAGTGAGGTGGGATTGGAGGGGTGTAAAGGCTTGTAGGAATGGGCAAAAAATCAATAAAATCAATGAGCAGGCTGGTCTTCTTCCAAAAAAGCTCTAGAAGGGAGGGAACGTGGGGAGAGTACGGTACTTACTGAAGCGAGAGTCCACCCGAGGGTCGAGCCACGATGTGCTCTGGGTTTTGTGGTCAATGAAGTAAATTTCTCCCTGAGGGGTGACTGCCTGCTCCCAGTCTTCCGGCAGCTGTCCTGTTTAAGCAGCAACAGTACAACAACAGCTCCAGATCAACCAGGTGTGCTTTTAGCATCTCTTGCTTGAGATTTGGTGCCTATGCATTTCAGGGCTTAAGTTAACCAAATGAAGAACAGGAGTGAAAATCATCAACAGAAATCATATGCTGTATCTGAATTGAGATGCAATCCTGTAAACAATGTTAAATCCAGCAAGGTCAAGCTATTCACTTTGCCATTGTGTAAATCCATAACCTAGCAGTGTTTGGAGTCTGGGGGGGGGACGTAACGTGTCAGGCCCTGCACTGAGGAGAAGAGAATAAAACAATGGGAAAAAATCCATCAAAACAATAAAAGGGAGCAAGAAATCCCTTCTTGACAAGTGTGGGATGTGAGCCAGCAAGCTAGCAGTGTTCTACTGGAAAAATGGAGGAAGGGGTTGGGGGATGGACTGTACTGAGAGAGAAAAAAAGAGAGAGGAAGAGAGCAAGAAAGCTAGAGAGACAGACGGGTATGAGTAATATAGACCACTGGGCCTTGGGCTTTACATGGATAAACCATTGTCCATCATTCTCTAGGACTAAGATGTCCATCACAGTGTGTCATTTCATAAAACACCACGCATGGTAGTCAGGAGTGTCAAGATGCTGTTGCTGGTTTATATTGCCTATATAAAACACTCCATCTAGCAAGGCAACCAAGCTGCAACTGAACTGTTACTTTCTTTGTCACTTGGTGGTACATTTAAGGACATGATTTATACTCCAGTAATAAAAGACCTTGAGACTTGGCAAAGTGAATGTAATGTTCCTTACCTTAAACTTGTATGGTACATACCTGGACTTTAAGAAGCTCAAAGTACCTCAAATCAGGGATTCACAAGCCAATTCTAGGGACTCACTACCCTGAAGAGTTACTTTCCCCAGCTGGGGACACAACTGATCAGCTAATTATCACACTCCTCACAAGCTGGATCAAATATGTTGGCAGCAAGGAAACACCAACTGTTTCAGGGCAGTATGTGCCAAGAATTAGCTGAGAATCTTAAAAGGTATGCTATATGTAGGTATGTTTTTGTAGGTGAAAGATGCATGTACAAAAAGAAGAAGTTCTTAAAAAGGTACCATCCCAATAACAATTTACATTTTTGTGCATGTGTAAATAATCCGGGGTCAGAGGTTAAGATGTTGAAAGGGTATAGGTGTATGTTAAGGTTATCTATACTTCAGCAGTACATTACTGTGAAAACAGTAAAGTTACCACAACTTAAAAAGTTACACACAAACGTTAAAAAGTCCTAAAAATCTGCACTATACAGTTATACATCCAAAGTGAGCACCTTATTGTTTCAACTCTGAGCTTTAAAAGGTAAGGAGATGTGGCACATCTCCATAAATGTATTGTCTGAACAAGTCCAGCAGAGTAGTGTACTCATTGTTCTTTCAGGCTAAACGGCACTGTTCACAAAAATACGATAAGGCCAAGTAGCAACTACGTCCTCATTCCTCAAATGATCCATGTAGCAGTATGAGCACAAGTCCATCCAGTCTGAATATTTACACCTGTACCCATCAAGTTTAAAGCCATTACAGCTGTGTTCCCATCATTCAGGTTAAATAGATTGGGAGATTGATCTTTCCAGATGCTGTAAAGCTATACAACAACAACAACAACAACAACAATTATTTTTTTTAATTAAGATCATCTGATAAACATATGAACTGGAAGATATGTGGCTCTCTCCATCTCTCTCGTACTCTTTTTCTGGAATCCCTTAAAAGGCTGGCAACAGTATTAGACACACCTTTTTTCCATTTCATCACAAATCTTGATTTGTGAGGAGAAAAGAGTCAAACAAGGCAAACGCATTTGGAAGTAATTTGCTGTTCTGGCTTCATAAGGAGGGAAAGAGCTCCAGCCTATGCCACTGGCCAGAGGCTCCCTGTGTCTGTCTCCAGAACAAACGAGACATCTCACGCTACAGAAAAACTCTGAAACAGCCGGTCTCAGCACTATCCCACTGTGGTCGAAGAAACACCATGAAAGGTTTTTTTTTTTTTTTTTTTTTAAAAACAGTTAGCTAGTAGACCGTGGGATTTTCTCCCTCATCACTGTTGTGTCAGACATATTTCACATGCACTCTGTCAGTCCAAAAATGACTGTAGTGATAAAAATTCATGTTATGATTGTGTGTTACTGTGTATAGAAGTAAATTTTTGTGTTTCTCAGACTTCCTGGCATGTGCTATTTTGGGATATCGTTTAGATGAATCTAAACAGATGTTTACATTCCTCTAAATCCTCTTCAGAAGGTTTTTTTTTAATAAAACTCTGAATTACCTGTGAAAGATAAAGAATGACTGCACCTTCAAGTATCAACAATATCCTTGAGCTCAACCGTTACAATAATATGAAATCTGTCAAACTCAGCATTATTCAACTAAAAAAGTCATTTCCATTTGACATCTATACTGATCCTAGAAAAAAATTAATGGTTCAAACCTACAGCTAAGGAGATTCTATTCAATTATTGCACTGAAGTATGAGAACTTTGAGGTAATATTTAATCTTGTAGAGTCTTGGAAGAGAAAGCGAGGTTCCTGAAAGGGAGCAGTCGGAACGAGTGTGAAGATCCTTACCAAGGTTTGGCTGTGACAAGGCCATGGAGCGCCCCTGTACACCACCATTACTGCTGGTGGCCTGAGCGTGGAGACTCATCTGATTCATGTTGGCTGCCATGGTCTTGCGAGGATCTTGCCATGTGGTGATCTTCTCAACGTGACTACAAAGAGGAAGAAAAAAAACACATACACAAAACAATTACCACACATGGTAGCAAATCCACTCTACCTGAATTTCTTGAATATTATCTCATAATTAGCTGCAGAAAAAGTCAATAATCAGTGATTTGTGAAGATTTTAGCTTTTGCACATGAACAGCTTAACAAAATTACCATTAGGAAATCCCAGCCCACCAAATCGTTCTGTCGTTTTACGAAAGTACGAAAGTTTTTAAAATGTTTAAATAATATTTTTTTGTTAAATGTATCAAAATATATTCAAATGAGATGTTTTAAAATTAATCAATTTGGTTATTCACGTGCATTCACAAATATTACATTAGCTGTGCTGATGACTGTTCATTGATGGATTTGTTTTACATTTATTTACAAATTAAATGATCATTTGGAAAAACCTATGAGTGGTAGACAAGTTCAAGTGTCGACTTGATGGATAAAATACATAAAAGATAATAATTCAGAGAGTCAAATAAAATGTCACACCAACAATAAAATTGTATTTGAACCGATCACTGGGGAATGACAGGCTCTACCAATGTAGGCTTTTTGGCTGACAGTCTTTTTGTGTAAAGTTTTAGTCTTAAATTTATATTTGTAAAACTCAGTTTGTGGATTTTATTTTAAATGGTACTGGAAGTTTGTCCCCCACCCCATCCGATTAATCAAAGAAAAAATAAAATAAAATAATAATAATAATAATAATAATCAGCCAACTAATCAATTATGAAAATCATTAGTTGTAGCCCTAATGACAAGCTGTGTCTGTTTGTCTTATTTAGTTCAAGAGGAGGGGAAAAGTGGCTGGTTAGGGAGTGATTGTTATAGCTACTATAACCTATTGCATATAACCCATTGCAGAGCCTAAACTAGACTACATTTCCACAGTTTTTCATGGGGTCTTCACCTTTTCAGAAGTCCAGAAGGTATTCCTGGATAATAAAAAGATATGCCTGCATAATTTTCCATTTGGATTTCAGACAATTTAACCCTTTATTTTTCCACACAAAAATAAATGAAATAAAAAAATCCTTGACACTGAGCAATATTCTAATCTAAACTTTAACTCGAATCAGACCATTATAGAACATAAATCTTCTCTACAGCATATCAGTGAACTGTGAAAATATCACAATGTAGGAATGCTACTAGTTCAGCCTTTCTCCAGTTTAGATACATTAACTCCAGATATAGATAGATGTGGCGAACATCTTTAGTGAAGTTATTTACCCAGAAACAACACAAAGGGCCACTTGCAGTCATGAATGTCTCTGTAGTCATGGTTACACTGTAGATTATGTGCTGGAATGTGTTTCCTCGAAGGTGATAGCTACACACCGTATACACTACAGTGTGTCCAACAGGCTTGTAGCCGTTTAGTCATTTTTCTACTGTGGAATTTATGAAGTGCCCTTTCCGATGACCCACTGATCTTGCTGTATGAACTCGCAGGTTCACAATGCACACATCTTTCACAATGCAAACTGCTCCAATTCTTCGTTTACACATTGCAGCATTTCCAAATTACCCAATAGTTCTTCTGTACCAAACTACACCTGCAGGTGCCTAAACACTACAAGCACTTCACGAACGCACTAATCATGTGGCGTGAAAGGGCATTTAAGCAGATTAAGTTTCAACTGAAGGTTTGTATCCACAGGATTTAGATGCCTCAGCTGCACAGACCTGTTTGTACACAAATCCTGTTGAGTGCATAAATCCGAGGCGAGGCAATGTCAGTGGAGGCAGACTGAGTCACTGCACGCACAAAGAGCCTTGAGTCCAGCGTGACTCATTCGGGCCTATTTACACAGCAATGGTAAGCTTAGCCAGTTTCCTGCCACTCTGATGCCTGACCTTGGCAGAGCAGGAAATCTGCTCTCTGGAGCATCACAATAACAGTCAACTTTATAGGTAGTATGTACTAATAGATGTAAAACAATACATAAATACACCATTAGCTGATGGTAACTATGTACCATGTGGAAAAGAATCTGCCAAGCCATCACAGTTTTGGGTGGGCACAGCATTACTAAAGAAACTGCCTAGGGGGAGCAATTACATGATTATTCACTGCCAACGAAATAATTCATTTCCGGGAGGATCAGAACATATGCTAAAGGAAATCATTACATGATCTGAAAAAAAAAATTAATTGTTAAACACTCATGAATTTGGGTGGATGCCATTTCATTTCATTATCATCACAGAACAGTGCAGCTGAACACTTTATTTATTTTCCCTCACAGGGAATATATATCCAAGTATCCAGTCATGTCTTTAAACGTGTTGTCAGCTTTCATTTGAAACGTAGTTCAAGCTGTCGCAGAACATGTTAGCAACTGCTAAACTGTTACATTTACATTACGTTTATTCATTTAGCAGACGCTTTTATCCAAAGCGACTTACAACTGGGAGCACACTCACACACCAATGGTAGCAGAGCTGCCATGCAAGGTGCTAGCTTGCCATCAGGAGCAACTTAGGGTTCAGTGTCTTGCCCAAGGACACTTCGGCATGGGATCATCCGGGCCGGGATTCAAACCACCAACCTCACAATTAGTGGATTAGTGGACAACCCGCTCTACCGACTGAGCCACAGCCGCCCCTGATCTCTTCTCAATCAGTTCCCATGCACACCAACACACATTATAATTTTGGTTTTTCAGAACACACAACTGAAGTATCATTCATTTCAGATTTTGAGTTCTTTATGGGAGTTGAATTGAAGAAGTCATAGATTTTTTTTTACATTTATATTGCCGACCAGTTAGCTGTTAAAAGTGATGTGCTTTTTTAAAAAAAGTCAAATTTAACAACAAAATCAGTCAAAAAAATAATGTAAAGGAGTGAAAACACTGTTAAGCAAATGAGGCTGTGTGGTCAGTTTAATTATTTGTACATCAAACGGTCAATCACACTTTACTCAGCTAAGAATATTTACGGCATAACTGTCTTAGAGTAGAGTACATGGGGTGAGCAAATCATAAATTCTGTAGCTAGCCCACCAAGCAGTGTGTTAGCCAGTCCCATGTATTGGTTGCCTAATTGACTAGGTAAAAAATGACAGCTGACATAATAGAATAACATATGGCGAGCTATTTAACTAGTTAAGTGCATTAATACAGACTAAGTGTGACAAAGTTTATAATCATTGTCTACTTCATACAATTGGCCTCATTCATCAATCTTTGAGTAAAGTTGTGTGTAAATGTTTGAGTAAGCCAAATGGAAATCTACTTATACGCCAGCTTCCAACCTCTGAGAAGAAAATCATCCCTAAATATACTTTTCCTCCTAAGGGCATCATGTGCTAACTCTTCCAGTAATAACAATTCTGCCATTGGCACCACCTCGGCTTACGACTACCATTTGCACAGACCAGCACATCCTCCAGTTATTTCATCTTAATTAAACAACTAGCCATATTTGTCTATAAATGGATTGGGTTGATGTGTTGTATAAAAAAAATATTTGTCCATATATTTTTTAAATAAATAAGTGACTTGGCGGTGTAATCGTTATATAAAAATGCAATAACTAATCACAAATCGAAGCTGATCAATTGAGGTTTCCATACGTAAATCGTCTATCGTACATGTAAATCTGCACACACTCAGAGGCAGGAGTAGGAATACGAAATTTATCCCAAATTAAATTTGTGCGTAAATGCTCATATGAACAATGAACGCATAAATCCATTCGTATCCAGATTGATCAATGAGGCCCCATGTTTGTAATGTGGAATGTTTGTAGTCTTTGTGCACTCAACAAAAAGTCAGAAAGTTGCTGGCCAATGTGTTAGCTGTGAGTAGCAGTGTTCTGCCCTCACTTTGCTCATAAAAAAAAAATATTATCCGTGTCTGGCTTAGCATCTTTACTTCCTATGGACACGTATAACCGCACGCCATGTAGTAAGCAGGAGAGATATAGGACTTTGCTTTGAACTTTACTTTGTTTGGTTTCATCAGCGTCCAAATACTCGCGTGTTCCTGGTTCAGAAAAGGCAGTCGTGTCATCCATGCATGCTAATTCATCTGAAAAGAAAGATCATTCTACCATCACTAGATCCACCTCGGCCAATGTGTTTAGTGCAGCAGGCAGTGGAATTTGGTACAAGTAGTGCATGCTATAGTTACAGAATCGACACTGTGCGCACATTAAGCTTAAATGCGTACTAAATAAAGACTTCTTTTTTTTTGCATGAGTCAGTAAGAAATCAAGTTCTTTTATTTTTCTAGCAAGTGAACCTAACTGACGACAAAAAAAAAAAAAAAAAAAAAAAAAAGAATATCCTGTAAACTTAATCTGCTTGTCCACAGGTGGCAGGGATAGTGATTTTGATCCACTGCTGGATTGGAAGTGTGTGCATTTATTTTTTAAACAAAATAAGCAACCTTATCAATTAAAAAGGGTGGCATGGTAGTGCAACATGCCTGAGCTCAGGTGACTGTATGCATGGAGTTTGAAGGGTGAAGGGTGTCTTCATCCACCAGGGGGAGATTTATGAGAATAAGGGAAAGGTGGGGGATGGGGCAGCAGGCTGAGAGGCCTAAGGGCCTGGGTGGAGCAGCTGCCCATCCAGCAGCTGTGGAATTATGACCCCAGGCCTAGAGATTCACACCAGGTCAACTCTGTCCTGGGTCAGGTCTAAAAACGAATGAGGAAATGGCTAGTGGGCTCATCACAACACCCAGAAGTAGATCTGAATCAGAGTTCCTTTCTCAGTTTGAGGAGTTTGAACAATTGGATAAATATACAGTCCTGGTATTTAGGGGGTATTAATCCTGGAAAAAAAAGGGTTTCCAAAGGCAAAAGTCGAGGTTTTAGCTTCCTATAAAGCAACCTGCTCTGATCTAATGTAGAGACAAAAGAATGAAACATTAAGCGTTCTAGAGTGAATATAGAGCAAGAGCTATTTGTAAATACACTCATTTATACATTAAGCAAGACTGAAATGGACTAAATGATCTTAGCTCCTTAGACGTTTATGACCTGAGAGACATGCAATTATTATTATTTCTACTACTACTACTACTACTACTACTGGTACAAATAGTCTTGGTAATAGATGGTAATGTATGCCACTCTGCCCAAACCTGCTTTGTTTGACCTAAATAAATGCAAGCTTTTTTACTTGGATCCAATAATACCATATCCATTCAGATGAAAACAAAAACAAAGATGTCTCTCTGCATGGATTTTTGAATATGCTGGAGCAGTAAAGCAGAAATGTAGCAGGCAAAATGTTTCCATTAAGTAGCTAACACAGAGATTAAAAGACACCCGGGACGAGGCCTGGCTGAGTTTATTTGAGAGTGGTGTTCTGTTTACAGAAGAAATACTCTCTTGCGCGCACACACACACACACACACACACGGGGTGCTGGATCTGACGCAACATCAGGGCTGAAAAAACAACAGCCAGATGGACCCAACACCTCAGAGCTGAGCTTAATGTTAGTGTGCCTGCACTGGAAAATAAAGCACAATACTAAAAGATCTAAACTTACTTACACACACACACACACACCACGTGTGTGAATCCAGTGACAAATGAGATTCCCCACCAGCAAAAGTAATCACTTGCACCACACACCTAGACGTAAACATTCAAGTCATGCCTCAGCAAGAGGTGTATAAAAGACACGAGAGTAGGCGCAGTTCATGGTCCTGACTGCAGTGCTTCACTCGCACCTTGTCACTCAACTCCAGAATAAGTTACTTTATCTCTCTCTCTCTCTGCTTCAGTTCTACAGGCTGAGATAAACAGACTCCATACCTACATTTACATTTATTCACTTAGCAGATGCTTTTATCCAAAGCGACTTACAAATGAGAAAAATACAAGCAAACCTAATCAACAAGAATCTACCGAGCAACCTGTTGAGTTCTGAATGTCTTGGTTTTTCATGAAAATTATGGTATTGTTTTCCTCAGAACATTTTATGCCATTTCATGGTTTGGATTATTGCTGCAAGAACGTATCTAGTACAAAATTGACAGACAGACAGACAGACAGACAGAAAGACAGAAAGACAGAAAGAAAGAAAAGATGTAGGAATTTGCACAGGGTTATAAAAATTCCCCAAAGAAAAGCAAAGGAAAATTACAGGGGAAATGAGCACAATGGGAAAATGTATTGTGATAATACTGATAATAAAAGTGGGCCATCTTTATGTAGAGCAAAAATTCTTTTTGTCAAATCCTCAGAGAGTTCTTTGCCATGAGGTGCCATGTTGAGCTTCCAGTGACCAGTATGAGGGAGTGCGAGTGCAATGATCCCAAATTTAACACACCTGCTCCCCATTCACACATGAGACCTTGTAACACTAACAAGTCACATGTCACCTGGGAGGGAAAATGGCCAATTGGGCACAATTTGGACATTTTCATTAGGGGTGTACTCAGTTTTGTTGTCAGCGGTTTAGACATTAATGGCTGTGTGTTGAGTTATTTTGAGGGTACAGCAAATTTACACTGTTACACAAGCTGTACACTCACTACTTTACATTGTAGCAAAGTGTCATTTCTTCAGTGTTGTTACATGAAATGTTATAATCAAATATTTACAAAAATGTGAGTGGTGTACTTTTGTGAGATACTGTGTGTACATTAAAGGAACCCAGAAACTTATTCAGTGTTTATATTGAAATATTTGTGGTATTTATTGATTCTGGTGCTAATTTGTTGGTTGATATTGGAATTTTGTTATTCACGTGAGCAGTTAGCAGGTCAAATATTTTAACACAAATGGTAACTGTGTTACTGACATTAAGAATCAATGAAATGGGCTAAATGATCTTACTTCAAAAGAAAGATGTATAAGACAAGTTAAGGTGTGCAATATTTTTTATTACTTTTAGAAAAAAAAATTGTTACTACTACAATGGTGTTTCTTATTAGAAAAAAATTAACAGGTAGGTTTTGCCGTTAGCGCCTAAAAATAAAAGAGCAAGAGCTACTCAACGGACAAAAAAAAAAAGAAAAGCTGATCACTGTGAATCAAAATGAGTTTACGATTGATCACGATGAACAGAGCACAAAACTTTTAATATATAGCCGAGTAGTATTACGGCTAATATGCATACTGCAGTGTTCAGCAAGATTAAGAAAGTTTAGTCTATGCTGTGGGATGAGAAGAGTGCAGTTCTTCAGGTTAAACAGTCATACATGATAGAATTACAACACAAGATTACAAAAAGGCTTCTTATGCAATACAAAATGCTCTATTTGCAATCTAATCTCCACCTACCACATTTAAAGTGTGTGTGATTACTATGAATAATCATTCTATTTACTCAACTGATTAAATGATCAATAAATTACACAAAAAAAAAAACCTTTAAAAAACCTCATTTGCTCAAAATTGACTTACAATGGGTGTCTATGGGAAGTAGAATGAATTCTTGAGGCAAAAATAGTTGTAAATAAAAAGGAAACATCCAAGAGCTTCTTATTATTGCTAATCATGTTCAACGTCATATAAATGAGAGGTGTAGAAGTCGTGGAGACAGCTGCTGGACACAAGGTTCCTGAATGCAATGGAGATGGACAACAGATTTGTGCAGAGTTATGGCAAATACTTTGCGTGGCTATTTAGTGATCTACCAAATGACAAGTACAATGGAGTTCACAGCAGTATTAGCATGAAAGTTGAAACTTTTGAACCATTGCCAACACAGTGTACAGATAAGAAAACGCGGCGGCTGTGGCTCAGTCGGTAGAGCGGGTTGTCCACTAATCCACTAATCGTTGGGGTTGGTGGTTCGCATCCCGGCCCGGAGTGTCCTTGGGCAAGACACTGAACCCTAAGTTGCCTACAATGGCAAGCTAGCACCTTGCATGCAGCTCTGCTACCATTGGTGTGTGAGTGTGCTCTCACTTGTAAGTCGCTTGTAAATGTAAATGTAAAAATGATATTTCTGTAAAGCTGCTTTGAGACAATGTAAAAAGCACTATACAAATTGATTAATTAAAACAATACAGCACTGCTGCATCATTCTCTTTAGGTAGAGATGACTGTGAGGGCATAATTCCTGATGGCACCACTATCAATGGGTAGTCGGGTATATAGTTGCATATTTTGATAATTTATTGACAGAATTCATCCACTAGGGGAGGAAACAAAAGTACCCTGAGGAAACCCCAGAAACACAGGAAGAACATGAAAATTGTGCACACAAGGCAGAGGCATGTATCAAACCCCAGAGATATGAGGCAAACATGCTAAACACCTGCCTTGTGAAATTAGCATTAAACCCCAAGCAGCATAATAATCAATAATGCATCTTCAAAGCAACAGTGTTGCTGTTTTTGGACTGCCAGTCAAGCACTGATGCAGCCTGTTGTCTTGTGGCAGGCTTGCAGGTGCAATGGTGCAGTTGAGGGCTAAAAATAAGCAGCAAATTGGAGATCCTGGGAATAATCCAGCAGCTGTCACCATTTCAACAGTCCCTATGCTGAGCTTTGCTCAATGTACACACGCGTCCTTAAAACTTAAGCTTAGATATAGATCATTCATGCCCAAACACAAGATATGAGACTCCAATTGAACCTACGGTCATATTGTATGCAGTGATGTTTGACACATAATGTGCTGTTATAGGAAAATAATGGGGTGGTGTGACTACCACTCTGAAGTTGATTACTTTCCCATAACTGCACATCTGGAAGTGTTTTATTCCTCTTATATGACACAGTTTGCCAACAATTCGATTTTTTAACTTAATTGGAGATTGATACAATGTACATTTTTATCCATTTGTAGTTATGTTTGATGATGTTGAATGCCCACAAAACAAGTCAGTTCCTGCTATTGCTTACATTATTACAGCTATAAACAGTCGTTACCTCACCTGGCTCTTTCGTTCTGTCAGTTAAAAATAATTAATAATAATAATAATAATAATCATCATCATCAACACTGCTTATCATGTTACTCAAAAAACTTACAGACTTCCACATACTCTTTCCTGAAGACTTCCCCATGAATGCTGATACTGAAGACTCCTTCCATAGATGCTAAAAGTGTCCTCAAAGAAAACATCACCATATCAACCATTACACATGATTTTTAATCTGTTTATGTGGAGGGTCTGCCATACAAGTCCCAGTGCAAAATGTTTCTATAGAAATGTTTTCTTATTTGAACAAGTGCATTGATATAAGCATTGCTAGAGCTACTGCCAGCGTTGCGGTTATAGAAAATTAATCAACACCTTCTGATCAATCAAGAACACATACTGTACAACAATGCAAGTCATGATTACCCTTTAACACCAAACACTACTGTGCACTGGTAACTAAATAGTTAACTGCACAGCATTCCTAGACTGAAGCTCCAGCGTCCTGGCCCGAGTCATATCTCAGGGGAAAGATTAAAAAAAATTCTAATACACACCCAAAAGAAGGAGCTGGAGGCATAATAAACCAACTCAAAGTTTACAGAAATGTGCCCACACACTTCAGGCCAGGTGAAAATTTCACATAGTTATGCATCGACTTAACTGACCTCCACCAGACAGTCAAAAAGCAGACACTTTTTTCTGTGTTCCGTTTCTTTGGGGTAAAACTACCAAAAGAAAGCTAAATCCCAGCCTCCTTCCCACATCTGACAACCCTTCTGATTTCTAATTATATGCTACAGAACCAGAGCAGACATAAAGGCATGTCTTACTTTCATCCTCCATCAGGGACCAGACAGAGTCCAGACAAAGCTCTGGGAACGGCTACAACTTCTAGACAAGCCTGAACTCAATTCAATTCAAGTCAGAAAGATATTACAAGAAACTGAACAAATCACAGAATGGTGGCCATAATAAAAAGAGAATGCATCTAGTGACATGCATTGATGCACGTTAGGGCAAGTCATTTTTTAAATCCTAACTTCCAGTGCTTTAGCCCTCAGTGCCCTCACCTCAATTTTAGATTGGCGGTAATAAAACCCCTTTCGTGGTTCCCGTTGTGCTTCACATGAGCGGTCATTGTAAAAAAAGGAGTGTGCCGAATGTAATGTGGCTTAGCTAAACCAGTGGCATTCTCCGCCTCTCCTAAAGTGACCAGAATGACACCACAGCACTGGTATGAGGGTTCTCACAGCTACTGAAAATGAGAACAAAAAGCAGAGGATCCACTTTCCCAATTAAGCCATTCTCAGGTTACGGGGGTTTTCCCCCCACTGTTGCTAACACAATAGCCACTCAACTCAAAGCACAGGGACGCTGAGGCAAAGGGCGTCGTGAACCTGTCTAAAAGACAGATCATGAGGGGTCGAATTCAGATGCTCTGAATTGTTGCAACACAGCAAGGGGCACCAGCTGGAAATTCTGGAATTAGAAATATTTAATTGAATTTGAAAATGTGAGGGAGGGAAAGGGCAGGAAGTGGAATGCGCTACTAATTATAGTCATCTCTACTGCTGCCATGCTGCCAGTGCTGAAGATTGAGCATGAGTTTGGAACCTTCCCCAGGCCTAGGGCAAGTTATGGCTAGTGCTGTCGAGCCTGATCATTAACGTTAGCCATCAAAAACAGGCAACTGTATATTGTGGAAGAACCTGCTGGTTTGTTCAAGCTTTAAATGAAGAACATGTTTAAAAAGGCCTTGTTGTGGAAGGTGATGACTTTAGGTGTGACCCTAAGGAGTGTAAATAACTAAAAACCTACTCAGAGGTAGAAAAAGTTTGTAGTACATGAGGACACCTTAGCTATTCAACCTTCTTGTGTGTGTGTGCCCAAACCTCTAAATACTTCTATGGTTCAGTGGAAAGTTGAATCAGTTCCCATTCAGATCTTCCTCAGCTGTTTTAGAGGGTCTGTGGGTGACTCCTCTTGTTACTAGTTAGGACAACTGGCTGGGCGAGAGCAGTCAGACCCAGGCAGCAGCTGTCGATGGGTAAGCTAACTATAGACCTGGCACAGATTTGCAAGAGTTGCTTATGAGAGAAAGAAACCAAGA
Organism: Noturus placidus; assembly: GCA_022414735.1. Lineage (NCBI taxonomy): Eukaryota > Metazoa > Chordata > Actinopteri > Siluriformes > Ictaluridae > Noturus > Noturus placidus. The sequence goes on from JAFFST010054296.1 coordinate 290,153, forward strand.
AAGAAAAACACCTCCTTTACCCAGCGTCAATGGCCGTGTTGTCATTCACCTTGGCAACCCACTGAAACAAGAAAAACAAGCTCAGGTTATTAAACCCCACACACTTTAGCGCTTTGTCTGCTCATTAGCCTCCTTGAACACTGCAGGTATCAAGTCTCCTCACATTATGAACTAGCAAAAGGCAATCTGGTCTCCAGCGTTTCAGAGAAACCTACAAAGTAAAACAGCTATTTTATAATCCCAAGCTGACAAAGGCTTAACTTTGAGTCAGACACAATTTAGAGTAATTATGATGACCAACTAAAAGTACATGGCGGCAGAATATGAAAAATGAAAAATGTTTAGGCACTTGGGCCATTATGTTATTACAGTACGACAAGTTTTAATTATGGCTGTACCTTGAAACTAGGACCTTAGTGCATCAAATTTTTTAAAATTATCTAAACATCAGTCTCTCTCATGTTCCTGTCTTGCTTGCATTGCAATGACAATTGATACAAAAGCTTTCTTTAGAAATATCCTATTAAGACCCATAATGTTCCAAGGCTGGACTTCTTCCCAGTTTCTGAGACAGTATGACCCATGACTATAGTCCAACAACAAGCAGATTGTGTCATGGCATAAAAAGAGCAGCGATCTTGATCTCAACCAAGCACCCTTTTCACACACCCGGAGAACTCTAATACGGTACATCTACAGGGCACTTGAACGATACAACCAAGGCTATTCTTTATGTCATTCTGTGTGGGAGAAACAGAGCAATGAGTACCTTTTTTGTTTATTCATTCTGATGCCCTATATGAAAGTCAGAACTTCATGGAAAGTCAGACTGGCATGGATTTCATTTCAGAAACAAGGTTTTAATGGACACCAAAATTCATCCAGACATAGAAATCCATAAACCATAGATAATGGTATCTTGGTCAGGGTCACTGTGGATCCAGAGCACGAAGCAGGAATACACCCTGGACAGAACCATTGCAGACATCGTACACTCTCATTCACACCAATGGGCAATGTAGCATAGCAAATTCACCTGGAGGTCACCCATGTGGACATGGAGAGAAGACAAAAAAAAAAGTTCAAAACACCTTGGAGCTGTGAGGCAACAACCTTGCACAACCGTCTTGCCCTTATTGAACACACCATATACAAAGCTTTTTTTTATTATTCTAAAGGGTTTAATAATTATGCTAAAAAGAATAAAAGGAGCTGTTTGTAGCATCAGTTCAACCTTTCAGAGTGCAACTGATGCCTGTGTAATAAAAAAAAGCCCAAATTTCCACCTAAAAAGTGAAAGTTCTCAAAAGCTTGATTACAGATCAATGCAATAATTAGGCATAGCAGCAAAAAAAAACAAACCAGGGATGTCTGTGTGTATGTGTGGTGGCTGAGTGACCTTGAGGAAAGGCTGGATCTAAATGGGTAAAGGAGGAATGTTGTGGTGCTGTGGCATGCTGCAAGAGGCCAAGACTGAGCCGCATTTTCAACATCACCCTGACAACAAGGCACTACCAGCCGCCCATTCTTGGATCAGACATTAAAATAAAAAACAGCTCTTAAATCCTCGAGAACAGAAAATCCTTCTTCACTGCTGAGTTAATTGTTGACTGCTACTTTTTGAACTGCAAAATTTAATTCGGCCCAAATCAACAAAAGAATGACTCCCAAAGTAAGGTTAAAATATTGGATAATTGGAAGTAACGAGTCTGGGGAACAGCGGCTCTGAACTTGATCAACTTGATCATGGATCTGTTAAACCTGGAAAAGCAAGCATTTGAGACCTTTATTTCAGCCAGTGTGCCAGGAGCGTGCTGAATCCATCAACAAGCTCCACAGAGAATGGCTGCCAGGGGGATCTTTGGCCTGAGCCAGGCTGCCAAGACAGCCGCTTTTAGTGGATGGGCTGGGAAAAAAGATGTTCCATCTGCCATGGAACACACAATGTGAGTGAGCAGCTTTGCGGGCCATGTGGACATATTCCCTCCAAGATAAAGAGCAAACCGTCTGCTGCCTGTGAAGTGACCTTGAAGCTGGAAGACGCTTGGGCACCAGGCCCCAAAAAAACACCAGAGCCAGCACTGCAAGAATTAAACACGACTCCAGAGTTGAATTCTGAGGACGTGTTTGAGCAGAGTGTGCGAGTTGTGCATTAAGCTGAGCATTTGATCTGAACATTTAAGATGAACATTTCAGTTATTCATTGTTTAGCTGAGCGTCTAAGCTGAGAGTTTGAGTTATGCATTTGAGTTGAATAAGGGTTTAATTGATCGGAGCGTGAACTGTGCGTTTGATCTCAATATTTAAGCTCAGCGGTTCAGTTATTCATTGTTTGAGCTGAGCATTTGAGATATGCATTTGAGTTATGCATTGCAGTTGAGTGTTGGAGTTGTGCTTTTGAGTTGAGTAAGTTTTATTGAGCTGAGTGTTTGAGCTGAATATTTAAGCGCAACATTTTAGTTATAACCCTGTCCAGGGTGTACCCCGTCTTGTGCCCGATGCTTCCTGGGATAGGCTCCAGGTTCCTCGTGACCCTGATAAAGGAGTAAGTGATAGAGGATGGATGGATGGATGGATTTTAGTTATATATTGTTTGAGCTGAGAGTTTGAGTTGAGGGTTTGAGTTGTGTATTTGAGTGAAGCTTTTGAATTGCCTTCCTTGTACCCTGCAGCCTAGTTCTGGTTAGTAAATTCTCATGAAATCTTTCCATGATTTAACACCTGATTTGTGGCCTTTTTAGCAGCCATTTTCTAGGCCTGAAGTACACTGGCTTTTCACATCCATACATATGTTAGCCAACAGGGAAACAGAACCAGCCGAGAGCCACTACTCTGTGGATTGTGCTACAATACATCCAGTGAGGGCTGTAAAACAAAAGAGCATTTCACACGAATCCCCCATTAACTTTGGATGGCACACTAGCCCCTTTCTCTCATCCAGAGAAAGTACAAATAAAAAGAGTGGATTGATATTAGCCTAATGCCCCCATGCACAAAGCACTCATTGTTAATAATCCCACAGCAGACATGGGAATGAACCCTGGCTCTGAGCCAGTCCCCCACCTCTCTCTCTCCCGCTCATATACCCACACATCCTTGCTCTCTCCCCTGCTAATTCATCGCCTAATATACTCAACCTGCCATTATTAACAACTCACTTGCATTTTCTCCCATTTGCACTTTCTAGCTAAATCTACCATTAAGAGTCCTCTCCAGGACACATCAATTTTCTACAGCAGCATGCATCATATTTTTATTGCATCCCAGTCTGCATTCTAAATTATTTCTCAGAAGGAAAAAAGAAAAAGTTTCCCCATTCATGTGGCCTGATCTTCACAGCAGAGCACTATTCCACATTATGGAACAAAGAGAAATTGCATATTGATTAATTTGACAGATCGCTGACTGCAAACTTTGCAACAGCACACCAACATCCTAACCCTGGATGATACAGCACCCCAAATGTGTTCCTATGGCACCAAGCATTTATAGTGAATACCAACATATACCCAGTGTGAGGATTTACAGTGAATAGGAAGCCATTTGGTATACATTCATTTAGTCCCAGTGACCACTATGAGCCTCATAAGACTTTATTTATAAATATTATTTCCTGCCTTCATGCAGGTTTCCTTGTTGTCGCAATTAAATGTTAGACAACGTCTGAGGACCTAATGAAAAAGAAAAAAAAAAAAAAAAAAAAAAAAAACATAAAATCCATATGAATTGAAGATGTCAGTCCGAGTTGAATACACACATCGTATCTGAAACCTCATACAAAAGTGGGAAAGTTAGATTGCAAAACCTGCTCAAGATTGGATACGCCAAAAAACTGCATGTGAGCAGCCTGTCTGAACATAGCCTTATCCATAACGGAGACCAGCTGCAACACGTCCCACTCAGAGACGCCATGCCAGCTGACGCCAAATGTTATACTGACAACAGCAGCACAGTGACCTATAGGCTAGCAGAGTGCTGGATCACTATGGAAGAAATGCTGCAGGCTTGAATTAGGGATGAAGCTGGCACTATTCTGTGCCTTGTGGGAGGGGGGGGGAGGTAATCTGGCTGTGGCATCAGAAGGCCAATAGTCTGCGTAAACTCAGATTGCAGCTATACAGCCATACTGGTTTTATTTTCAGTTTGGAGGGGTGTCCTGTCATCATAAAGAGGAAGAGCAACTTGGATAGCGTCAAGCATCATTTTCTTGCAGCCCGTGTGAGGGGGATGTCAAATTCTTAAGTGTTCCCTGCCAGTCAAATCATGCCATCAAGCAGAGTTTGATGTGTGCTTGTTAAATGGTGTGCCTAATCAGATTCCGGAAAAGTCAGTAAACTCGAGGAATTCAGTCATCCTCAGGTTTTCACCAAATTTATGGCCAACCCCCATTCATACCTCAAACTGTGGCGACTGGAATGCAGCTGCCTCGGTTCGGGTTCAGAGAGATCAGGAGCATGTCAGGGCCCCTCCTCGAGAGTGCATTCTCACTCCATGATTGCGTTTATTTGATCGGACAATAAGCATTAGCTCATGCTCAAGTTGGCCCTCAGCGGCGCCTCCTCGGTGGCCGGAGAAATGTCACACGTGACAGGGTGACAGTTGTGTGAATCAGGATGGACTCCTGTCTGCGCTGCGCTCTCTGATCAGCTCAGAAACAAATGCGGCCGCACGCATCGGCGTGCTGAATGAAATGCCTGCGGTATAGAAAAGCAGGCAAGGGGTCGCCGAGAGCTTTTCTGTGCTGCGAGAACAATACACCCACATAGCTGCTGCTCACATTCCAGACCTCATGAATAGGCAGCGCAAGAGACAGAGAGAGAGAGAGACAGAGAGAGAGAGAGAGATGAGGGTGGAGTCTGTATCCAAGTCTCCTCCTACTTACAGGAAATACCATAAAAGGGCAGCTTCTGATGGTATTCGGCAACTTTTAGGCTACAAATTATAGCTCTCCCTAATATTTGAGGAAATGGGAGCTAAAACAAAATGTATGACTCAGTTCTTCTTCTTCACCTGTTCTTACCCTAAAAGCGCAGACAATGGACATTGAGGAAGATATACAACATTAAAAATAAATACTAAACCAAGTTTTTCAAGCTCCATTCTCCAGACAGACATCTTAGGCTTTCCAAGAATGCGAAGTGTTTTCGGATAGTTACATGATTTTGACTACTTCAACAGCTGTGAAGGCTACAGAAGGCCTGACATTATTTAGACTGGCAGAGACTGGCACATGGAATCTTTTTGATGCTTCGTTCATCATTCAAGAAGTTATCTATGAGCTTGTTTCATGTTGCACAATTATTACTAGGCCTAAATCTCAACACCTTTTGCAGAACATAAGTTATCAATGTTTTAAATGTAATCAATGCAGAATTTGATCAGAGTATTTTATCAGTAAAAAGTATCATGGCCAAAAAAAAAGTTGTTCTGTTCAAAACCACTTTCTTCACAGAGGCTGGCCTATTTGCATGTGACGCACTATGAAGTATTGGCCCACTATTGTTTTTCATGTGAAACAAAAGGCAAAAAAACAGAGCCTAATGGGGTTTTTTTTAAATTGGTAATGTTAGTCATATTGTCCGTTTTTCCCATTTTTACTGCAGCCTTTGAAGTGACTCGTGGTGTTGTTTTTTTTACTTCACCAAACCCCAAAAGAGAGGCCGCCGTGTCCCTCCAGCCATTATCCAGGCAAACAAAAGGAAATGAGTGGTTCCATATCCTGTGGACCGAGCCGTCTCTTTCAACTGCATATAGGGAGCGGGCGGAGGGAAAGCGTGGAAAGCGCCACAGAAAAAAAAACAGCTGAGCGCACTAAAGTGTGACTTTTATGAACAAAACAAACATTTCAACTTAAAGTGAACATGACACAGACATAACCGAGAAAAGAAACATAAATAAATACAATAAAATATATATTTTAAATAAAATAAAAGCAACCACAGATAAACAAGCTCTGCTTTTAAACTACTGGTGAACTCAGACGGTGTGTACAGCCACGTTTACATCTACTGCATTATAATGATCAAAAGCAAAAGTTCCTGGAAGAGCTTAGACTTGTCTGTTCCATGCTCTGTGCTGAGGTCTGTAAACTGACAGAGAGGTGAAAGCACATGAAATGCAGTCGAGCGCGTACGTGTGTGCAGTAATCTCCCATCTTCTCTCCAGCTAAAGGCTTCCAGCTGTCTTCCCGTAAAGGGACGTCTGCTGAAGGTCAGCAGCACCATGTCCGAGAGCTGATATGCGGCCAGAGAGCTGCTTCCTTATTTAAAAGTTATAAACCACGGCTGTGTACGATTCGCAGGAGCAGCCACATAAACAAAGCTCTCTCTGTCCGACACCTTTAGCTCCTACACAGCCGTTTAAGCAAACTCACGCAGATCGGATTATTGACTGATCTGACTATATTTGCAGACTGCAAACACACACACACACACACACACACACACTCCTTCTATACCCTCTCACCCAGCTCACATTAATTCAATCAAAGCTGGCCGTCAGTGCATTATGAACAGATCATCTTATCTACCAGGGTTTAACACTTCATTGTAGGGATCACACGTCACTCTGAAGGGTCTCTTTGTTTTTAAAGTGTTTGTAGTGATGGCACCATGGCACAAGTGAGACCCCGAGCCAGAACGAATTGCCGTTAAAACTTTGCACTATAAAACATTGGGCTCTGAATAAGAAACATACAGTGAGCTGTTGCTCAAAGCAGTCTTTTCACTTTAGAGAAGCAGCAAAGGTCCGGAATTAAACAACCCCAAGTCTAAAGCCTAAAGCACATAAATAACAGGTTGTTTCTATATATTATACATCAGCGTGCTAGAGGCCCTGGCTCGGGGCACCTCTGAGAGTGGTCCATCAGCTGTTGTGAATGTGAGCAGCAGCTACGGTGGTATTGTCAACTTTGTCAAGCTCAGAAAACGCTTTGGAAACTCAACACTACACAAACAAGCAATCATTAATCACAAAACAATCAATCATGTAAATAAAATAAACTGATCAACATTTTCAATACAATTAAATATCTTCACCAAGAAACGGAAAAAGGTCTCCTTCTTTGGTGTCATAACTGCCTCAACGTCTGAAGACTTTTGTTCAAATATCCAAGTCACAAACCCACATAGCATTTGAGTTTAACATTTTTGATGCAATTACAATTTACTTCACCCCATTGTGATGTACTGAAGCACTTAGAAAAACAATTGTGCTACAAAAGACCCTCTTGTCTTGCAATAGCCAATATCACCAGAGTGAATACCACATATTTCAACAGGTTATAATATCTGCTTACAGCTTAACATATTCAAAACATAATTAAAGAGAAGGACAGCTATTAGGAGCACCTTGATAAAAAAAAAAAAAAAGACTATTGTTTTTTTTCCCCATTTAACCCTGGTATGACTGTCCTTTAAAAAGCAGATTAACAAACTGTAGATTTCGAAATCTTAGCAAACTCCAAAGGAATATTTGTTTTGATGATGCACCAAACTGAAAAGTCTTCACTCACTTTGAGGCGAAAACCAAAAAAAGTGTTCATTTGTCATTTTTTTGCTATTGTGGTGTATTTTTGTTCTGTTGCATCACTGGCCATTTATTTCGCTTTATATGACTTGAATTGAAAATGTTAATTTAATAATGCTAGATTTAAAAAAAATAAAAGATGCAAAATAATGCAAAAACACTTGAAGGATCTGTCCTGATTGAAGTGTTTTTTTAAGCTGACAATAAATAGAAAACTATTCTATGCTGTTTGTAGAACAGCTGAATTGTTGTGCTTTCACGTGTTAGGATTAATCCAGAAATGGAAAAGAGGGAAATTTTAATGGAATTTTTGGACATTTTTTATTCTTGCTTGCTAATTTCTGAGTCATTATTTATACTACTGACTGTATAATAGAAGGACATTAACTGTAAAGTAATTTCTGTTTTTCTGAACATGGTTTAATGCAATAGTGCTATAGATCTAGTTCGTCATATAATGCTAGGTAAGGCCAGCATCCGGTAACCTCCCCAGAACAGACGAGAAAAATCCAGACTGCCTGCTGCCACTACAAACACATCTGTTATGGCTACTTCATAGATAGAAGCCAAACCAAGGTCCCATTAGAAACTCTCAGAAGACCTACTTCCATAATTTTTCCACCTGCTTTATTGATTTCCTATTGTCTCTATCTAATGTGCATAGTACGACAGTCCTGATGAAAACAAGACAGTGGCTTGTACTTCAACTTCAACTATATTCATATGTAAATCAATCACTATTTCGAACTACTTTAAACATAGCAAAAGCTTATAACGAGACACATTAAGTAAAAATGTTGGTTTTTAGTTGAAGTGGGTGACACAACAGGCATTAGCAAAGACAACCTTGCATCACATGTTCCCAAACCTGCTTATCCATTCATTTGCTATGACATCGGAGAGGCCCGTCCCTTCTCTGCTCAGATGAAATCAACAAAGACCAAATCAATCAATTCTGCTCCCAGAAACCATGTTGGCATGCCACAGACATAACTGCCATGTATTTTATCAAACATAAAAGTGTTCAAACAGATTATCAAACTGCAGGGTCAAAAGCAAATGAGAAAGCTGAAAACATGGGAGAGCAAAAATATTTCTCAACTGGTTGTAATACAGCAAAGAACAATTTTCAATGCATTCAAACTTAAAAGGACAATAAAGTACAGGAGAGCGACTACAGAACCCAAGCGTTTCCTAATATCCTTAATTACAGGCTGCTTCGACATGAAAAAAGTTTGAGGAAAAAATATTATGTAGTCTTTTTTTTTTGGTTTGTTTTTGTGGGCAGCTAATAATTCTGACTGTCACTGACTCACTGAACCAGAAAACAGTGATTTCAGCAGTGATTTCATAACCATCATTGCCTTTTGTTAAACCTTTCCTAGTGGATCTCCTCTGTCCTGGACTTCTTAATGCTGTTACTTTAGTAATCACTTAAGGACACAAACATTCAGAACCTAAACAGGTTTGGGGAGGTGTGAGGAAGTACGAATGTGGGATGTTGCACGGTGACAGTTTTGCGAGTCAATGACAGAGGAGATGACAGAGTGGTAGAGAAAGAGAAAGATCCTTCTGGAAGTGAACAGTGTGAAATAAGCGTTCAAAGTCGTATCGTTCCGTGACAGTGCACGTCATATTACTGACAATACATACTTCCTGAGGATAAAACGGGACAACGGCATTTTCTGCTTCTTTACTTATAGTCGATTGTCCTCTGAAGGAAATAAGATCATGGACAATTGTAAATTAATACATTTTCTGTATAGCTGGAAGTAAAAAGTATGACCTAATAGCATGGCCTCATTCAAGCACCATTATTTTAAGTAATTATCAGTTTCTTTAAAAAGCACTGGCCAAAGAAACGGCGGGGGATCGGTTGGTTAGTGCAGTGTGGTGGGGGTGGGTATTTACTTGAGAGAGTAATTACCCCTGACAGGCAGACTTTTGTCTTCTTGACTGCTTAATTGCAGGGCGGAGAGAAGCCCAGGTCTGCAGCTTTGTTGATGGTGGATGTGCCAACTTAATGCATGGCAGGCACCAACATGTTCATCTTAAAATGCAACAAGTCAGTTTTGAAAGAGGAGGAGGAGGAGGAGAGAAGCAGGAAGATGACCACAAGATGACCAATAGGAGGGGGCTATTCCCGCATCTAAGTCAAAGTCTTACTTCCGGATGAAGCAGACTTTGGGAGGTGCACCAGAGCAAACCAAAAAATCCAAAGTATGGTATTACCATCCAGTATTGCTACCTTGGCCATACCAACTAACAACGTATATATACCAAAGTCCAGACCTCAATAATTTCTTTGGAGTCCCCCCCCTCGTACCATAACTCCAGAAGTCAAATTCAATATGGAAACAGTCACGTCCTGATAATACGGTGTCAGAATGTAGTCTATTATACGGAAAATTTGCATTTCAGGACTACCCTGTTAGCAGTGATGAGCAGCTGAGTAGGACGCTTTTTGGGGGGTTTGCATATGGACTTCATTTTCAGACGCCTTTTTGAGAGATATACAATGCACATGCTATAGTCTAACATCTATGATATAATGTCTGAGTTTGTGTGAAAATACATGTCATAACCAAAAACATTTAACTTTATACAACTAAACTGTCTAACTGGAGTGACATGAGTTTATGGAAGAATGGAAGCATAAAAATAACAGATTAAAGATTAACAACTGATGTAGTACATATCCAGCTTTATGATATATTAACTATGACAAACTCCATCAATGTGGACTAAAATTATAATCCTGGTTGCTACTGATATAATAAATACAATTGTCGTAATTGTGATTTTCCCCACTGTAACAAAATTACTTTGAAGAAACAAATAAAATAAAATCAGACCACGTTTTACGAATCACTGATTTAGGGTCACTCGTTAAATTCGAGTGCCCTAATCTTATTCTTTAGTCACCCCGATACAAGCTGTGGGTGCATTATAGGTGGACCTTCTCAGTTTACAAATCCCATCCTAACAGCAAACACCCCGCTGAGCTGAACACAGCCTGAGTGACTTATCGACTTTCTACAGACTGAGATAACTACCACGTCCTCAGGGCCTGGGAAGAAAAGATGTTCTGACACCCCCCCCCATTCCTAAACACAGCCTGTTCAAAACACATACGTACACAGAGCCAGACTTGTGTTCCACTTTAGGCACATCTCAAGATAATCAAGAGAGTCTTCCTTATCACATAATCAAGGTGAGTCTTGATAATGGATTCACTGTGAAAAGTGTGGCGCACGCAACTGAAAAGAAGGAAATCACATTCATTTTTCTGACCCACACACCCGGATAAACATGTTTCCAGTACACTAACCTTGATCCAGTGTACGTGAACGCAGAACAGTGAAACCTCAGGTCAGGAACAGCACGTAAAATGAAACCACTCCTGCATAAGGTGTCCCGTTCTTGTTAACGACTAACTCTAATCAAGAGTACCCCAGCGGCGATCCAACAATAAAGTTAATGGCTGTGTGAAAATGATATAAACACAGTTTCCTAAGAAACACAACCGAGCTGTTGTAGCCTATGACCTATATAATCGTTCGCCTGATTATTTATAGTATCATATAGACATTCTGTTAAGGACGAGAGATATAGCTTAAGTGGAGCTTGAGAGGCTGTCTATTTGTGTTGTGTATATACGTATAGAAATAAAATCAAACCTAAAGTAAACTTGTATGCCAGAATCATCACAACATTTTAAATCGTTGTTTTTGTTTTGCTTTTTAACTTAAAAATAAACAAAACTTCCAGAAAAGTTTCTTTTAAAGTGATACCAGATCAGGCTTTTTGCTTTGTTCACTTAAATAACTTCTTTAGTTGTTGTTGTGACAGAAAATGTACTAATCACTACCACCTTCCTTATAACTTAAAAGATCCTGCACTCCTTCATGGCAGAAAGCAAATAAACATAGTATCGAGGGGGAAGAAAAAGTGGGTTTTTTTCATTTGGGATAGAACTGGGGCGGCTGTGGCTCAGTCGGTAGAGCGGGTTGTCCACTAATCCACTAACCGTGGGGGTGGCGGTTCGAATCCCGGCCCGGGTGATCCCATGC
>JAFFST010054296.1:308873-320533 GCA_022414735.1 Noturus placidus
TAAACCCCCCCCCCCCCCATCCCCATCTGTTTGTGGAAATATCGATTAAGCATTCAAACTATCCCACAAAATATGGGCAAACATGAATGGAGCAAAAAGCCCCTAAAAATTCAACATGCATCATAAAACACATGTGGCAAATGTCTTATATAGCAATTTCTCACTAACCGTCTGTGGAATTAACACCCGAGTGGTTTTAATCCTTTTTACACACCACTTAATCCCACATACTAACCAACACGAGTGAAATTGTCTAAAGGCCATTGCAGGCGTATATAAGGCAATGAACCTTGCTGAGAATTTGGCACAGGGAACGGTTTTGTGTCCTCTTACATACCTTTGGCTTTTGTTCTTTTGTTGCAGTGGAAGTGATAGGTGCAAAACTGCTGAGAAATGGGCACATTCAAGTTGATAACCTTTCTACCTCTATTCTATCCTATGTAAGATTAGTGAATGATTAGTAAAGTAATCATTATCCCAATCCTGGGTAAATATTCCTAATGTTAACCACGAGATAATACGTGATTTTTTTTTTTTCCCAAATGGATGATACTTGAGCTTTCTCCAGATACACAGGATTTAACACAGGCACAAAAAATACAGATTCTACAAATATTTATTAACGTATTTACAAAACAGTCAATGAGAATACAGCAAGTTTTTCTCCGTCATTGACTTTTAACGTCGCTAAAAGTGAAAATATTTTTTTTTACTCTTCAGCCTCACCAAGTTATGAAATGGTCGCAAAATATGTATTTTTTTCCAAAACACTGACAAAAGGTAATAAGCATAGAACAAATCAATTATTAAACAAGCCAAAAATTTTAATGAGGCATAAACGTTCCAGCTCTAACGTTATTCATACCTTTCTTAAGTGAATGGTTTCCATTCAGGTGACGACACTGAAGAACTTCACGTGTCTTCATTTATGCCTTAACTGTATCTAACACTTCAAATAGAGTTCATGTTCCTGGTCCTAAACTGCACATTTTCCTGTTTTTCCTGTTACAGCACACCTGACTCACCACTTCATTAACCAAGAGCTGGAATTGCTGTAAAATGTGCTGAATATAAGGGCTCCTGAACACTGCTTTAGGGGACCTTTCACACCATCTAGTGTCCACTTTATGCACACTCCTATTTGATGTTGCGGAGGATTCGGCGGCAGTGGTTGCTCTTAACCTCAGCAAGTGCTCGCTCCAGCTCCTGGATGAGATGCAGCAGTGTGGCAGGGTCTGTCTGTAGAACACTGGCACTCTGCGTGTCTCCACTCTCCAGATGGAGCTTCAGGGTGATTGTAGGTTTCACCTGCTGTCTCAGAGCCCTGCTGGCCAGCTATGAAGACAGGAAACACCAAAATGTCTATTCGTTCTCATTTGTTGAAACATTACGTACACGAATAAAGGTTTTAGTCTGACAAAGAAATAGACTGTGTGCCTAAATATTAAGTGTTATATACCTGATGGATGTGAGAACCTCAAAAAAGAAATAATTGTTTTGAGAAGCACAAGACAGTTGAGAGCAAAAGTTTGTGCCTCCCATGGATTTTGGATAGGGAAAATGGATCATCCACTTCTATTTGATCGTTGATTTCTTTTTTTAAATGTTTTATTGAATTGCAACATATAAAAATCCAGTGCAACATCCATCCATCCATTTTCTGTACTGCGTATCCTATATAGGGTCGCAGGAATCCTGGAGTCTATATATCAGGGGACTCAGGGAACAAGGTAGTGGACACCCAGAGCACAATCACACCCATTCACACACAAAGGACAATTTGGAAATGCCAATCAGCTTACAACAGGACTGAGGGAGGAAATTGGAGTACCTGGAGGAAACCCCCAAACCACAGGGAGAACATGCATACGCCACGCACACAGGGCAGAGGCAGGAATCAAACCCCCAACACCAGACGGCACAGTGCCCCCATTCAACATCCAAAAGAACAGAAAAAGTTGGTTTGGTACAACTAGGTGCAAAAGTCTACAACCCCCAACCCCCTTCTATTCACTGGAACACAAACTCTGCACATTGATGTGTCGTGCTTTGTATCATTCCTGTCTAAAATACTGTTAACAAGAAACATTACATTTAAAATCATGGTATTATTAATACTTTAATCAAGCTTGTGTCATTAGATACCAAAGAGACAACCAAAACCGAACCTGTACATCAAGCCTCCACTCGAGGTTGTGATAGCGGGACAGGGACGGGGCGAGTTCACTCAGAATCTGACGGATCTCCTTCCTGTTTTCCAAATACAGCTGCAGCAGCAATTTATTGAGCTCCTCTGAAAAACCCAGCACCAACACAGAGTCCTGAAAGTCCACTTCAGAGATCTGCAGGAAGATCAAACAACAGCGGCTCTTCACACACTGTACAGATTTCTGTTCCAGGAGATTATAAATTTATCAAAAGCCCTCACCATAAGCTTTGAACTTTCAGTAAGAATAAACATCAGTCCCTCAACACCATGCTGCACAGTCTCTGCTGGAACACTCAGCTTTCCTAGAAGACAATTCAGGTCACATGAAAAAGAGTTAGAAACAATCCTGTCAAGCAAAATATAATCATTAAATATTACTCTGCACTCAAAATAATATGACTTACTCGCTGCCCCCTCATAGATTTTAGGGTTTGAGCCTTTCTTTAAGAACTCCACAGCAATTCTGCCAAACTCACCAACAACTGGAAAAGCAATTTTACATTCTGCATGGAATCAAGACCATTGCATAGCAAGCTAACAGATTTTCAGATTAAAAAGAAAAAAATAGACATGTATCCCACTCAATAACATGAAGCAATGATTATTTCATATCCTATATAGTACACCTTAAATCAAGGACCATGTAGTGACTAAGTTCCTTTAGTTGCTAAGTACTTTAAATTAGTGGAATTAAATTAATTTAATATACTAAATAGCTCTCTAGATTTCAAATTGCAGTATATGGTTCATGAAATGAAGGGTCCATGAAATAAAATCAGAGGGTACACGTTATTGTTATTATTTGTGTTACAGTAGTGATCATTATCACTTATTATCAAATACATAATTATTTAAGAGTACTTAAACCTACCTGACTGGTCAGAAGAATTGAGTGAGTTTATTTCAAACCTCATATTTAAAAAAGATAAAATGAATGCCACATTGAATCCAAGAGCAATTGAATAAATCTAGGAAAAGTCATTTTAATATTTAAAAAAAAGCCCCACTAAAATAGGATATAACCCCAGCTATATTAGTTGTATAATGCGCTTAATCTGAATCCTTTGTTCATGTTTAAATAAATCTGGTCTGCAAACGCCCAGGTGCAACTACAGCAACAATTGATAGCAAAATAGCTAAAAGCTAACGTTACGTACCCGCTGGGTCCACATCAGATAAAAACCCCAGGTGCTCCTTTTGCTCTTCAGACAACACTAACAACATAATGACTGTCTATACGATACCTAAAACATACAAATTTTCCTAATAAACGCAGACAGATAATCTGCCTGCCACTGTTTAATAAATGTTTGCTATTAGCAAATCACATGATCTGGCGCCCGTGCGCCGCAACGGCATCCGACTGCAAACAAATAGCGATAATAATGGTTCCGTTATCAAGTCAACGTCATACAGAGTAGTTTTAACAACAACTGCAACAACAAAAACAACAACAACAACAACAACAACAACAACAACAACAATAATAATAATAATAAATACAAATTTATGGTTCTTTGGGTGTTTCATGCATCTACCTTCCTAAGGGGTTCCACTTGAAACCATTTTGGGTAAAGCAATCCACCCCTGTTGTAGGCTTCTACACAGGATATTCAGGATTTTGAACATAATAAAAATAACAATTTTAAAGAACATGTATTGCAAACACGCTCAGAAAAAGAAAGGGAAAATGAATTACCTAATAAAGTACAATAAAACATTCATTGTCTGTCTATGTTTATGTCCTGGAACTCCAATTCACTGTTCCAATGTCACTTACTTCTCATATGATAGCTGGATATAATATTGAGGGGAGAAACAAAAACAAAAACACTCCAATTCGGTGTGCAGCTACTAGTTCTCAAAACACAGGCCAAGCTAGTCAATGTGGGCCCTCTTTTCCAGCTGGTAAGTGCTAGTAAGAAAATAGTTTCAGAATTACTAATACTAATGGTACATCACAGAAAGTAATTTTAAGAAAATAATGTGACAGTGATGCAGAAAATCTCTAACATTTATTGAGTAATAAGGTAGCTGAAAAAGTCAGTATTATGGAAGCTTAAATATTGTGTGTGTGTGTTGGGGGGTTGGGAGTATTATGGAAGCTTAAAAATAATGATGAAAATACAATGGTCTAGCAGCTTGACCAGTTAGGTTAATGCTGCCAGAAGCTGCCAAGCTGCAATGTAGCCTGGGTTTTCAATTAGCAGAATCAGGATTAAATGTGAAAATGTGCAGTGATGGAATCCTTGTAATATATTAACAAATTGCGATATCCTCCTTCCTGAAATTCCCCCAGAAATTCTAACAGTTTCCACTACAAATACCATTACAAACCATCATCTAACCATTAAAAACATTACCATTATTGGTCCTTACACTAGACATATCATGCCACCAATAGAAGGCAACAAATTACCAGCAGAGACCCACGGGGACCATTACAGTTTCCATTAAGAGCAGAACAAGTCCCAATATAATCAATTACAAATTCTATGAGGGTTTCTGTTGTTTTTTTTTTTTTTTGTTTGTTTTTTCAGCAGGGCTCACCTTATATAGCACTTTTATCCAAAGCACTTTACACTGTGTCTCATTCACCCATTCACACACCAATGGTAGCAGAGCTGCCATGCAAGGCACTATCTTGCCATCAGGAGCAACTTTGGGTTCAGTGTCTAGCCCAAGGACACTTTGGCATGTGGAGTCATGCAGGCCGGGAATCAAACCCTACGTTTAGTGGATTAGTAGACAACCCGCTCAACCACTTGAGACACAGCCACCCAGCACTACAATATTACTTATTATTTGTCTGTTATTATATCCGAGATTCTATAAGCAACATATTTTCCTAATGTTTAGTTCAATGTATTTTGTATACAGCCATAAAACCCGATAGTAAATCATTAATTTCATTTTAATGTTTAAGAAGTTGCCTCAGTATATTCTGAGATTGTTGGTTGTAGTATACAGGACAATGTACAGTAGCTACAATCTAAAAATACATTTTTATTTTCAGCTTCTAAAAGTAGCAGCTGCTGTCAATTCCTAAGTCACATTCAAACATTCATCACTGTCTTCAGTGTGTCTTCCTGTTGTTTCTCAGATAAATATGCATTCTTAGATAACTTTTTAGAATTTGTGGATGCTTCTTCAGGCCAGGGTTTGCGCAACAGCTAACTGCTGTAGCCAGGACTGCTCGACAAAGGCACTGATAGACATGAAAACAAAATTAAAACATGAACTCAAAGGATTTAGAATTTTTTTTTAATATTTACACTAATCCATTCAGTGAAACTTATTTTTTTGTCATATTGGTATTTGTTAATTTGGTGATATGTGGCATCACATGTTGTATTACTGACCTGGCAATAGCCAAGCAGTATATTGCATTCTGTCTTGGAGTGTGTCCACAAAGGCGTGTGAAGGACTCTAATAAGGACCAGAGTATTTTTTCTGATTTAGGATTACTATGAATAAAAAGAGGTCTGGGACCAGTATCTCGAACTGTGTGGGGCAGGGGAACTTTGCTGCTCCATTCAGCCAGTTTGTGATCAGTATTTTCAGCCACCAGGATTTCCTTTGGCTTTTTCCTGCCACATCCCTTATTCCCCTTAGTCTTTTCCCCTCTTCTTTTGTTTGGGGCAAGTGGAAGCAGCTGTGGTAGTCACTCTGGTGCATTCTGGGATGATAGGACAGCAGGATGATGACATGGACAGGATAAGCCTGTGAGCTGTGATGTCAGAGCTTGAAACCCACAGGATGACTTGTTGACCCTCGTGCATCCTTTGAACACAGAACCCCTGGGCATTGAGGACATCCTGGACAAGGAAAAGCCATCAATTAATAAAGTGTCTTCCACTGTGCTTCTAAACGGACCACTATTTGCTGTGACAGATGTCTTAAGAAGTCCTCTTTTAGCCTTGATGATCCATATCTTGATCATAGAACCATGTTGACAGAGCAAAACTATGAAATGTGACCATAGTGTAGAGTTTGGACACAAGATGAGATACACATTTTTTGTGTTGATGTTCTATAGCAATCTGAAGCAGGTTTTGGTTACTGGGATTTCAACAGGCTAGGTTTAATATGTTCCTGCTGAGGAACATTTTCAGAATGAGAAGTTGGCCAGACTCTACAACAGCATGTACAGGGCATTTTAAGGATTCAGGGTGGTCTGTTTTATAGCACCACACACGGGAAGTGTGAACACACACAGGCTCGTGAGTTTTCACACCATTAGCTAGTAGCCAACTGGCCATCTCAAGGTGTCCATGAGCAGCAGCAACATAAAGAGCCAATCTTTTCTGAAACCTGTTACACAGAGAGCGATGTAAGCTGATTTTTGCTACTAAATAATAAATGATTGATGAAAAACACCTACTCGTTAAGAACTTAGTAACTGGATTGGATTAATATCTTACTCAGACTTTAGAATTGATTTATCCTCAGAGAAATGACATTGGACTTTGTTCTTGACTCTTTCCAAAGAGTCTTTCAAGAGATCCATCCAGCCATCCCAAGTGTCCAGACAAAGGGTATCTCCTTGAAAGACCACAAGTGTTAAAAAAACAACAACCACTGACTATAACAGAAACCAAATAGCTACATGTGTATTACATTCCTTACCAGCTTCAACAGCATAGTGTGAGAGCAGATTACAGTCATAAAGCTCAGCCCCGCTCTGGGTCGACAGTGTGAAAGCACTGATTGGCAGCCCCAATAGCAAGGACACCAAGGATCTAAGTTTGAAGACGGAGGAAGCCAGCAGACATGCTGTTCCTATGATAGGCAGGGTCTCCTTCGTCACAGCACTAAACACATGGAGCACAGCCTTTCTGACCTCCTGCAATGCATGATATATTGTATCAAACTTCTCAACTTCTGTTTTTGAGAAATAGAGAAGTGCTCAAGCTGAAATGAGCCAGGATCACTTTTTGCCTTCCACATCTTAATGGATAAGATGATATGGAGAGGAGCTTGGATTACTTGGACTCGGACTCTTTTTTCTGATACATCTGATACATAATATCGGACCAGATGCGGCACTGCTTAAGTACTTTCATTGATATACTTTCATTCCAGGACATCTTGCCACCTTGTGGCAGTAGCTAGGAACAACAACAACGGTTTTTTTTTTATTATTATTATATATTTATTTCATTATATATATATATATAACTGGCAACTGAAATTTTTAATGAATAGTAGATTACAGTTACATCATGTAGTTCTAAAATTCAGAATTACACTGTGGCATTTACTGTAAATCACTGAACTGTGTTGAAGTTGATGGCCCCTCCTCCTGCTGTTCTTCTACACTCTGGGGGGTAGAAATAAGAATGACCATTTATAGATAAAAACTTAGATTCTATAGACTACTCCACATAAAAATATGAATACATGTGAATGTGTAGATTGTTTGATGTGCAGACACATAATATTAACATTACCTCTGTAGGCCTGTCTGTGGCAGCAGAAACTGTTTCTTCATCCCCATCAACCTGTGAAGAGGAGCATTTCATAGAGTACACTTTATAATAATCCATCCATCCATCCATCTTCAACCGCTTACTCCTTTTCAGGGTCACGGGGGAACCTGGAGCCTATCCCAGGAAGCATCGGGCACAAGGCAGGGTACACCCTGGACAGGGTGCCAGTCCATCACAGGGCACAAACATTTGTCATAATTTATGGTGTATTGAGTAGGCTACTTATAACTGCCTGGGGTTCTGTTGGGACAGGAGGCCCCAAGACACAGATATTACCCTCTGAATCTGTTGGGACCAACGAAAAACCCAACCCAAAGCAATATAAATGGAAATATCACAAATAGTCTATATAACAAATAACACATACTGTAGGTAGACCTCTTACATTTTATGAAAGCACGTAAATATTCTGCTGGAATGACTGGCTCTGATGAAGTCTCTCTAGGAATTCCCTCAGCCATTGGCCTTCCCGCATTCAGGCTCAGGGCCATCTCCTCTGCATTTGTCAGAGGTGGTGGTGCAGGTCCTCCCCCTGTTTTGCGAGCCTCTGCCTTCTTTCTGTTGGCTGAGTAGTCAAATGAGAATGAGGATTTAGACCCATGTCAAAAATGCTGCTGCACTGCAAGACACTGAATGCTATTTAGTCATTTAATATGTCAAATGTTTGTAAAGCCAGGTACCCTACACCTATGATATGCTCAAGCCTTACCTGATTGAATTATGTTTTTATATTTTATTTTCAGCTGCTGCCACGTTCTTTTAATGCCTGTAGGATTGCACCTATACATGGAAATTAAATTAATAGGTTTAATAAAATACTGTTCTTCTAGTTTCACCTCTGATATGATGACAGTTGGGTTATACCAGTCTAAAATAGTTCTTAATTACTAACTACAAATTACATCTTCAACAAGTCTAATTACATTAATGTAATAATTACAATCTCTAGAAAGTATTGGTCTACTTACTTATAAATTACTTTCTAAATCCTTGACCATCTGTTTTATAGCCGCCACTGTGTCATCAGGAGCGATGTCAAACAACTCACAAGACTCCTCAACGGCAATGAAGATTCTCATTGTGAAGTGCAGCAAGTCCTTCTGGCTACCCCACTGAGGATTGTGTATAAAGACAGAATCTTATAGAAAGGCTGCCAGAACCAGTGGGAGGGATGTCATGGATTGTCTGACTTGGGAGGTCTTGTAAATTTTCGAGCATTTTAATGCCTGAAAAACACTGCAGGAGCAGTGAATGTGATGACTGGAGGTCTTCCTCCTTCCTACCTCCTACTATATCTTAAAATGGATGTAGCAACGTGCATACAAAACATTCATTTAGGATATATATATATATATATATATATATACTGTGCAAAAGTCTTAGGCCCCCTGTTTTTTTAGTACAAACTTTGTTATAGATTTTTATGACTTCTTCATTATTGAGTCAGTACAAAAACATTTTAGATTTCCAAGCAGTTTAGTTTTAACGCACAACAGTAAACGTTACAGAAAAATGAGATATAATAATAATAATAATAATAATACTAATAATAATAATAATAATAATAATAATAATAATCTTTATTTTATAGAGATATAAAACAGAGCTTTATGCTGTTTCCACTTTATGCAATTCTGTGTAGACAGAATCTCATTTTCTGTGTTGAAGAAATGGAGTCCTTGAGGGACAATGTTTTATTCCCCTTTATGTGTTTGTGTATAAAAATACAAAGAGAAAAACTCTTGCAGTCCACTACACCAGAAATACAATACATATACATGTATGATACCAGATCAGTAATTTTCTAGTAGGCCCAAGCAGACCTTAAAACATCCATGAATATTACAAATAAAACAATACACTTAATAAAATTATATACTCATCATTTATATAGTATATATGCTTCAGGTTTGACATTTCATTCATTTTCTAATTTTTTCAAATGGATTTTGCTCCACATCCTAAATCCTAAGCCTACTTTTAAATGTCAAATGCCTTTATTAGTGTCTGTGAGAAGCAAAGGTTTGTTTGCTGGGTTTTTTTTCTAAAGGTTTATGTGAATCAAGTGTTCAAAATCTATGACTCCCCAGCCACTGTGGAAGAAAAAACAAGTTTGAGGACTCTGTACTCACTGTCCCTTTTGCTCAGAGGAAGCTTGAACTCATTCATCATTCAGTTAGTGTGAGTTTTAGATATAAAAGGAAAAAATGTGTCAAAGATTTGAGTTAATAAAAGATTTTAATTTTAAAGACCCACTGAATTCATACAAATGAAGACTCAAAGATGACATTTTTTGAGAAACTGTGATTGCTGGAAGTATGTAAGCATTTGTGATAAACATATGTGAAGGAAACAGAAAAAAAATACATATGTGCAGCACTGTTATATTTACTGAACCTCTAAATCAGTTGTACAGTGTATACAAGAGGTTGTCGCGGACATTAAACTTCATCACATTCAACGTCATCACGCCGAACAGGAAATCTCATATACTACAGCCTCGTTGTTTTTATTCAACGAGGCACTCTTTTGTGCACTCTTGTAACTCAAACGTTTCAACTTGTAGATTTATCAATTTAGTATATTTTCCAATTGTATTGTGTGTGTGTTTTTTTTTAAACAAGACTGAAAGAGCTGTCGGAAGCTTAGTGGTGGTGACGTTAAGTCATGCGACCGTGGTGTAACACAGTGGTGTAACACAGTGGTGTAACACAGTGGTGTAACACAGTGGTGTAACACAGTGTAACCTAACACAGTGGTTTTCAAAATGGGGGCCGCCAGGGGTCGCCCGGGCGGCTTCAACAATTTGGTGTGAAAAATAAATAAATACATGATTCTCACTCTCCAGACAACCACACACACATAATCAATTCCTAATGTAATGCATTGTAAAGATGAAAGAGGTAATTATTAATAAAAAAAGGGGGATATATTCAGAAGTCTTTATTTTTAATGTATTTTAAAGACATCTTGCAAAAGGGGGGCCTCGGTCAAATGTTAATGCCATTTGGAAGGCCTTGCCCTGGAAAAGTTTGGGAACCTCTAGCCTAACATTTGCTTTTTTTTTGTTTTTTTAACTTCTGGCGATTGTATATATGCTTCACAGTCGTATGAAATTTTTACGAAACATGTCAGAATCATAAACTTTTGTTGATCGTTGAGTTTTTGTTGTTGTTGTTTTTATTTTTTTCCTCCAATAATTCAAAAGCCACTGGAAAAATCCTATTGGCTTTTTGTTGAGGGAACCAGGGTGATACTAACTTCCGGGATAGCCTACAAACATACCTCATCCCTGCAAGACTGACGACTTCCACATTAGTGTCCCAAACTTGAGAACATGACACACATCCCTCTCTCTTTATATGGAGATAAAGTCCATCTCTACAGCAGGGAATTATTACATTTATGATGGAATAATTCACAAAGTGCCAGATTTTCTTTGGATTAAATTACATCGTGAGAAAACATGTCGAGATCACGAGAAAATTAAGTCGAGAAAACAACAGAAAAAGAATTAATAATGCATGGCCGCTTAGGGCTTCTGTACTATTATACTTACATATTTTGATTGCTGGTAATTCAAGAATGAATATAGTTATATGTGATAATTAGTGAGTTGTACTTTGTTCATCACAAATCTTTTCAGATATTATTATTATTATTTATTATTATCCATCCATCCATCTTCAACCGCTTACTCCTTTTCAGGGTCACGGGGAACCTGGAGCCTATCCCAGGAGGCATCGGGCACAAGGCGGGGTACACCCTGGACAGGGTGCCAGTCCATCGCAGGGCACAATCACATACACACTCACATACTACCGACACTTTAGACACGCCAATCAGCCTACCATGCATGTCTTTGGACTGGGGGAGGAAACCGGAGTACCCGGAGGAAACCCCCGACACACGGGGAGAACATGCAAACTCCGCACACACATGGCCCCGGCGGGATCTCG